>PVHX01011862.1:0-62153 GCA_004024805.1 Geosciurus inauris
CAAGGACTATGTTGAATAGCAGTGGTGAAAGAGGGCATCCTTGTCTTGTTCCTATATTTAGAGGGAATGCTTCCAATTTTTCTCCATTTAGGATGATGTTCGCCTTGGGTTTAGCATAGATAGCCTTTACAAAGTTGAGGCATGTTCCTACTATCCCAAGTTTTTCTAGTGTTTTGAACATAAAAGGGTGCTGTATTTTGTCAAATGCTTTCTCTGCATCCATTGATAAAATCATATGATTCTTATCTGTAATCTATTGATGTGATGGATTACATTATTGATTTCCATATGTTGAACCAACCTTGCATCCCTGGAATGAACCCTACTTGATCATGGTGCACTATTTTTTTGATATGGTTTTGTATGCAATTTGCCATATATTTATTGAGAATTTTTGCATCTAGTTCATCAGGGATATTGGTCTGAAGTTTTCTTTCTTTGATGTGTCTCTGTCTGGTTTTGGAATCAGGGTGATACTTGCCTCATAGAATGAGTTTGAAAGGGTTTCCTCATTTTTTATTTCATAAAATAGTTTGTGGAGTATTGGTATTAATTCTTCTTTGAATGTCTTGTAGAACTCAGCTAAGAATCCATCTGGACCTGGGCTTTTCTTGGTTGGCAAGCTTCTGATGGCATCTTCTATTTCCTTGCTTAAAATTGATCTGTTTAAGTTGTTTATATCCTCTTGGTTCAGTTTGGGTAGGCCATATGCCTCTAGAAATTTGTCGGTGTCTTCAAGGTTTCTATTTTACTGGAGTATAAATTTTCAAAATACTTTCTAATCATCCTCTGTATTTCAGTAGTGTCTGTTGTGATATTTCCTTTTTCATCAGGAATTTTAGTAATTTGGTTTTCTCCCTCCTTCTTTTCATTGGGGTGGCTAAGGGTTTGTCAATTTTGTTTATTTTTTCAAAGAACCAGCTTTTTGTTTTGTCAATTTTTTGAATTATTTCTTTTGTTTCAACTTCATTGATTTCAGCCCTGATTTTGATTATTTCCTGTCTTCTACTTCTTTTGGTGATGATTTGTCTTTTTCTAAGGCTTTGAGATGAAGAGACAATTCATTTATTTATTGACTTTTAATTCTTCTAATAAATGAGCTTAATGCAATGAACTTTCCTCTTAGCACTGCCTTCATGGTATCCCAGAGATTTTTATATGTTGTATCAGAGTTTTCATTTGCCTCTATGAATTTTTTTATCTGTTCCCTGATGTCTTCTATTACCCATGCATCTTTCAATAGCATATTATTTAGTTTCCAGGTGTTGGAGTAATTTCTGTTTTTTAATCTGTCATTGATTTCTAACTTTATTCTATTGTGGTCAGATAAGATGCAGGGTAGTATCTCTATTTTTTTGTATTTGCTAAGACTAGCTTTGTGACATAACGTATGATCTATTTTGGAAAAGGGTCCATGTGCTGCTGAGAGAAAAAGTGTATTCATTCATTGATGGATGGAACAATATCTATATGTCTGTTAAGTCTAAATTATTGATAGTTTCATTGAGATCTATGGTTTCTTTACTAAGTTTTTGTTTGGAAGATCTATCCAGTGGTGAGAGAGCTGTGTTAAAGTCTCCAAGTATTATTTTGTTGTGGCCTATTTGATTCTTGTATTTCAGAAGTATTTGATATACGTAAAAGCCCCATTATTTGGGGCACAGATATTTTTGATTGTTATGTCTCGTTGATGTATGGTTCCCTTAAGAAGTATGAAATGACATTCTTTATCTCTTTTCACCATCTTTGGTTTGAAGTCCACTTTATTTGATATGAGGATGAAAATTCCTGCTTGTTTGTGGGGTCCATGTGAGTGACATGTTTTTTCCCACCCTTTCACTTTCAGTCTGTGTATGTGTTTTCCTGTGAGATGAATCTCTTGAAGACAGCATATTGTTGAGTCTTTTTTTTTAATCCAGTCTGTCAATCTATGTCTTTTAATTGGTGCATTTAGACCATTCACATTCAGGGTTATTATTGAAATATGATTTGTAATCTCAGTCATTTTGGTTTATTTTTGGTTTTTACCTTGTTTTCTCTTTTGAATGGTCTTTCCTTTAGTGTAGTTCCTCTCTTTGTAAATTTTCATTGTTGGTTATCATTTCCTCCTCATGGAATATTTTGCCAAGAATGCTGTATAGTGTAGGCTTTCTTGCTGTAAGTTCTTTTAACTTTTGTTTATCATGGAAGGTTTTTATTTCATCATCAAATTTGTAGCTCAATTTTGCTGGATATAGGGTTCCCAGTTGGCAACCATTTACTTTCAGAGCTTGGAATATGTTGTTTCATGATCTCCTGGCTTTTCGGGTCTGAGTTGAAAAATCTGCTGACATCCGAATTGGTCTCCCCTTATATGTAATCTGTTTCCTCTCTCTTGTGGCCTTTAAAATTCTATCCTTTTCCATATGCTGGGCATTTTTATTATAATGTGTCTTGGTGTAGATCTGTTGAAATTTTGTACATTTGGTGTCCTGTAAGCCTCTTGTATTTGATTTCAACTTCATTTTTCATATTTGGGAAATTTTCTGATATTATTTCATTGAAGAGATTGTGCATTCCTTTGGTTTGAAATTCTGCACCTTCTTCTATCCCAATAAATCTTAGATTTGGTCTTTTGATGCTGTCCCATATTTCTTGTATGCTCTGTCCATGATTTTTTACCATCTTCACTCTATGGTCAAGTTTATTTCAAGATTGTATATTTTGTCTTCATTATCTGAGGTTCTGTCTTCCAGGTGATCTAGTGTACTGGTGATGCTTTCTATTGAGTGTTTTGTGGTTTTTTTTTGTTTTTGTTTTTGTTTTTTTGGTTTATTGTTTCCTTCATTTCAAGAATTTCTGATTTTTTTTTCATGATCTCTAGCTCTTTCTTAAAGTAATCTTTTGCTACTTGTATTTTCTCTCTTATCTCTTTGTTAGAATGATCAATGCTTGCCTTTATTTGCTCTCCTATTTCTTTGTTGGATTGATCAGTTTTTGTCTGTATTTGCTCACTTGTCCCATTCTTTAATTCACAGATCATTTTAATTATGTACATTATAAGTTCTTTCTCTGAAATTTCATCAAGTGTGTTGTCAATGGATTCTGTTTCTGTGGTATCAAAGTTTATTTGGGGCAATTTCTTCCCTTGTTTTTTTCATGTTGATTGTGTACCTTTCTTCCTTGCAATACGGATCTGAGGTATTGCAGCTTCTATTCTATAATCTTGTATTGACACTCCAGACCACCTGTATCTCACCTTGGAGCTACTTCTGTTCCCCCAGTGTCCCCAGATGGACACTACTGCCACTAAAGTTGGTGGCACAGGTAGTGGACTACCTCAAGAGGGCAGTGTGAGTGGCCTTGGCTGGGCTCCTATGGTGGCCCCTGAGTGCTGTTTTGGGCCCTCTGTTGTGCTTCTGCTGGAGAGCAGGAACTCTGGAGCAGAACTAGGGGCAGGCCCAGGCCTCATTTAGGCAGGGTAACAAGCAGGACAGTCTGTGTGCGACCCCTACCATGGGTGTGGGCTCCTCTGGGGCTGGAGGCTAGCAGGTTCTGGTCTGCCTTTGTCTGGGCACCCCTCGCATTCTCTGAGGGTGGTTTTGGGCCTTCTGTCTTGCCTGTCTGTAGGAACTCTGGTGCAGAATTGGTCCAGACCCAGGCCTCACTTGGGTGGGAACGCCTTGCACTGGGGTCTCTGCCGTGACTCTTACTCAGGGTGTGGGCTCCCCTTGGGCTGGAGGCTAGCAGTCTCTGGTCTCCTCTTGGCTGGACACCCATGGAGTTTCCTGAGGGCGGTTTTGGGCTCTCTGTTGCTCCTGCCAGTCTGCAGGAACTCTGGAGCAAAACTGGGGTGGGCTCAGGCCTCACTTGGGTCTGGAATAACTAAATTTTTAACTAAATATAATGATATTTATTTGCAATTAATATCACTGGAAATTTGCTGAAACAATAGATTTTAGGTATTCTCAGCACAAAAAGGATGGTAACTATAAAGATAGTTATGTCAATTTGTTTGCTTGTAGTAATCATTTTATTATGTGTGTATATATTAAACGTTATACTTTAAGTACAATTTTATTTTAAAAAGATCTAGCATTTTAATGAACAAAAAACTTTTCAGTTATTTTTCCCTTTTTATAGTCATATATTTTACGTCTATTATTTATTAAGTATTGTTTTTATAAATTGCTCAAATCAGAACTAAGCTTCTAAAAGGACATGCATTCTCTGTTCTTCATTGGATTGAACAATGTGTGTATTAGATGTGCATGTGGAGGGGAAGGTGCATGTAATAAGCAACATAAAACTATGCATAATTATTTCTAAAAGATAAATTTCCTACAAGTCCTCTAAAATACTAATGCACCATAAACAAGGCCTGAAAGTCTAGAATCCTGAATCCTTTGAATAAATGATCATTATCTACCTTCCAAACATCATTTAAAAAGATGATTATGTTATCCATTATATTAGCTATTCCAGATGAACAATATTAATATGATGAGGTTACAAAAATCAGTATTATGTTCAGTCTCTGATCCTCAAACACATCATAAATATGTGAATCATACATACTTTAATGAGGGTTTGTTAAGATGATACATAGATGGATGAATGAGTTTTACCATTTCAAAGGAATTTTCTGCAAACATAGGTCTTTTGTTTCCTCTCCACAGGCCATCAAATTGATAATAAAGTCTAAGTGAAGTAATAGTCAGGCTGAGTTATTTCTAGGCAAGTATCCTACCACACTACATCCCCAGAAAGCCCTTAGTTATTTCTGGCTGCTCACATATGAAAGTGTACTCCCACAAGTAGAGCACCTATATTTATCTCCTTACTTGGCTTTCAAAAGTAATTCATTGAATTACTCCTTTTCCTGATTATGAATGAAAAGTTCTTAGTCTCCTTTTATATAAAACACTTAGCTTCAAAAGTTTCCTGATTATCTAATTATGATTTAAAATATATCTTTTACATTACTATTTTCCTGTTACCAACTTGGGTTGGTTTTATATGAGTCATTTAATTTCTGTTGCTTAAATTCCTATAGAAAAAGCTATTAGATATGCTATAACAATTGGCTGGTAGCTGAGTCTGTTAAAGCATTTCTACTTTATGTATTAAAAATAAAATTATTATGACCTTCAAGTCCAATCATACTTTCTACCCTTGAGAATGACATTGTTGGTGACATTAAAGAAGGTGTAAAATGAGAAAATAAGCACTAAGTTTGGATCCCTAGGATAGGGATAAGCAAATTTCATCATTTGAATAAGACTTGAAGTACATTTGGCCAAAGTGCTTGGTTTTTGGCCTTGACCTCCCAGGTCCGACTGTCAGATGAAATCTTTAGTTATGCCTGTATCATCCATCTCTCAGCCTGCCACTTATAATGCTTTACAAAAAACCACAGTACTTTCACTTTTCTATATGAATTGTTTTAATTGAACAGTCTTTCTTTCCTGATCTTGCCCAAATTTTGTTCATAGCATAAATTTATTTGGGGGAAAGGGAAGACATAGCTTTTTTGCTGCTTAAAAAGGGATATTGGGTTGGGGGAATCTTGTGACACTTTTCCAAAAGTTACTGTGATCTGCAAAATTCTGGGTGAGAAAACTGAGCAGTATTTCCACCTTATGATAATTATTAGATATCATATATAGATAAATTCCTACATGAAAATAATGGCCAAAATGTAGTCTACTTCATGGTTTCTACTTCTTTATTTTTCACACCTCAAATATATACTTTTGTGTATATATATATGTATATATATATATATGTATATATACATATATATGTACTTTTATATGGGGTATTGAGCATGAGTGTGTGCATGTACTGTGCTTTGTGTTGCTACTTAATTATTCAATTAGTATAGAAAATATTTAAAATATCTGAAAAATTCACCAAAGTTTATAGTAAATCTTATAGCAAGAGTCTAGAAAAAAATTTAACCCACTATGGGGAAAGTTACTGGTTATGAGTGCAACCTCCTTGAGGATACAGAAAATATTTTACTCAGGTTTTAAATTAGATATGAGCTGTCCCCCAAAGCTCATGCCTGAGACAATGGAAGGATGTTGATAGGTGAAATGATTAGATTATGAGAGCTGTACTCATAACAGCTGTGACCAATAGGCAATGGAAGTACGTGATAAAGATTAGGCCATTTTATGTCCTGCAGTACATACTCTTTAGGAAGGCCATTTAAATCTGACTTCTCTTTAAGCCCAATTCTTTCCATTCCCTTCCCCAGATATTAATACCAAGAATACTCCCTCAAAATATTCTATATTCTAACAGCTCAAATTCTGCCTTCCTCAGGCTCGGTCTACCACACTGTGTTATTTTCAATTTCTTGTGCTACCTTACACCCTCACCTCAGGTCTCAGCACACACCTTTATATTTTGTCAAAGCTTTGTATAAATCCTTTTTTCCACATTTACCTAGTTAAGATGTTGCTAGAGTTTGGATCTTGAAGGCTCTACAGAGGCCTATGAGTTAAATGCTTGGCCCACAGTCTGTAGGACTATTTGGAGGTACTGGAACCTTTAGTGGGTACGACCTAGTGAAAGGAAGTTAGGTCATTGGAGATATTCCTTTTGAAATATATATTGGGACCCTGAACGCTTCTCTCTATCTTTCTTTCTCTTTCTCTTAGATTCCCAACTGCCAAGAGGTGAATAAGCCTCCTTCACCATGTGCTCCTGTCATGATGTATTATGCCACCTCAAGCCGAAAGCAACAGGGCCAAGAACTATGACTGATACATTTGGAAGCATGAAGTAAAGCAAACCTTCCCGAAGCTGCTAGACACAGTGGTACCTGCCTATAATCCCAGAAATCCCCTATCAAAAACAAAACAAACCAAAACAAAACATGAAAACATACCTTTCTTCATTCTGAGTTCATTAGTTAATTATCTGAGGTGTTTTGTCACAGTTTCAGAAATCTGAGTCAGAAACACAGATGTACTCATCTTTTAGAGAATAGTCTAAACAACCAATTTCTCAGAATTCCTCTGCTAACCTTCCTCCCTACATTTTTTTTCACTTTTATAAAACCATGCAGCATGTCAGTGCTTCTTATGCAATTTTACTTTCACTGACATATTTGGTCAGTGTCTGTCTCTACTTCTTTATCAAAATCTTCTATATACCACTGTATCCTAGTGCCTAATCTAGTGCTTGATATATAACAAGCACACAGTAAAGACTTTCAAAAAGAAAGGAGAGAAGAAGGGATTACATGATTCACATAGAGGCTTCTAAGAAATGTCAGTTGGGGGAAAATGTTATAATGTGTTTTCATCTTTGTTAAAAGTTTAAACTCAGTGCTTTTTATTAGGCAGGTCATAATGGAAAGTATGTGTGTCTCTCCCATTTTCTAAGTAAAGCATGGTGGTATTTTTTTCATTTTTGAAGTCAGCTTGCTGTAGTTTTAAATTTTAAGGTAAAAGTTTGAGAAAATTCATAGCTTTTTGAGTCTCTGTTTTCTTATCTGTCAAATAATAGCCTGCCTAATAGCATTGTTATCATAATTGAATTGCCTGCAAAGCACTTGACACATAATAGATATAAAATAAATACTTCAGTAGATGTAAAATAAATACTTCAATAACTATTACCATGCTGACACCAAAACTAAAAATGATAAAAATTGTCTCTGTATCTTTGTAATTTATGATTATTGCTAGTGTTGGCGCACATGTGTAAGGAACACACAGCTACACAACTACCACAGTATTATGGCTTTTGACATTTTTATTCTCTGATATCTATTGCTTCATGTCCTAGCCTCTTTGTAAAGCTAAACCAACATCATTTTATGAATTTATTATTTCAAGAATGATATTTTCCGTCATGATCTACAATGTGATGTGGTATGGACTGAATATGTTCCCTACCCCAAATTCACATGTTGAAGACAAATCCCCAATCTAATGGTAACTGAAGATGAGGACTCTGGGAAGTAATTAGGGCTTGAGTGTGGGGCCCTCATGAATGGGATCAGTGCCCTTATAACAGGAGACACAAGACAGTTACTCCTCATCCCCATTTTAGTAAGCTTTTTGCTGTGGTGACTAAAAGACCGGAAAAGAACAATTGTAGAGGAGGAAAAGTTTATTTGGGGGCTCATGGTTTCAGAAGTCTCAATCCATTGACAGTTGATTCCTTCCTTGGGATTCAAGGCGAGGCTGAACATCATGGTGAAAGAGTGTGGCAAAGGGAAGCAACCCAAATGATAATGAGAAAGTAAAGAGACTCCACTCACCAGACACAAAATATAAACCTAAAGTCACGCCCCTCAGTGTCCGACCTCCACCAGCTACACCCTACAAGCCATCAATCATCACTCAGTTAATCCTATCATGGGATTAATATATTGATTGGGTTAAGGATGTCATAACACAATCATTTCTCCTCTGAACCTCCTTGCATTGTCTCACATATAAGTTTTGGGGGATACCTCATATCCAAACCATAATAACACCTTGCCTTGAACTATTTACTTGGATAAAAATATTAAAAGGCCAACAAAAGCACTACAGAGTTTTAAAAAGTTTACCCTTAGGTAACTTTTGAGAAATTTCAGTAATAGCATGCAATAAGATTTATAAGAACAGTAATTTTTCACATCTAATTTTTAGTTGTCCTATATTGTATATTATCCTATGTGATTTGTGTTGCTCTATATTGCTAAAATCTTTAGTCCCTGTCTATGTATCTTGAAAGGACGGTTTGGGAGGAAGAAACAGGGTATTGAGTGCCACATATGTCATGAATCAGAGTACAGGGAAATTAACAGAAGTGAGAGGTAAGACAAGTGTGATGAAGAGTTCAATAAAAAGAACTTGAAATCAGAAATTGCCATGAAAACACAAAACCTGAAGTTTTGTAAAGATGAACACACACACATTCACATGTACAAATACATATTAATGTGGAAATAGGACATTGTGTATCTCACAGGATGTTGGTGTTGGGGAAAAAAGTGAATTTTGTTGAACACCTTTCAAGGAAAATTTTTGATAAAATTTTGTCTTCATATATATGTGTCTTATATATGAGATGATGGGACAAAACAGGTTTCCCAATTATTTTATAAATTTTGCCTTCATCATTATTATAATCATACTATGCTCATTTCAAAGAGAGGAAACTGAGTTCAGATGGGGTAAGGAACTGGCTTTAGTTCACATAGCTAAATAGATATCCTTGGTGGAATTTCTAATTCCAAATTCAACACAACCTAATTATCTCCTTCAATTGATGGTAAGTCCCTCTTTACCCTTTACTAGAAAGTATTTATTTGATGAAAACTATTTTTTAAGGATAGCTATTAAATCATATCAAATTTTACTATGTTCAGTTGCTTAACAATATTTAAGACTATACTAAATACCAAGTACAGAAAAGCCCTACTTAGTGGTTTAACATAAAAGGTGCTCAGCCTTATCTGTATTGTTGAACAGAGATCATTTTAAGGTATCTCTTTTAGTTTACTGATTATAAAATATTCTAATGACTACCATTTTTATTAAAATAATACTTTAAGTATATAAAATATTTTGTTTTAAGAAATTTAAATCTTTTCACTAAAGATATCATTATGCTATTTGTTTAATAAACCCACCTTTGATCCCAGTTAAGTTTTAGTCTAGCTCCAACATAGCATAACACATTTCACAAAAATTAAAATAATTTTTCTTGAAAAATATGTAATAGATGCTTGACTCATATACACATTTTAAGGAGGATGGCTACATGAATTCATCATTACTAGCTATTACTTTTTTGTGTGCTAGTGTAGAAATGTCATTACTGTGAAACACAGCAGGTGAGAGAGCACTCAACCTCCTTGGTGCTCAAGATTACAGGAGCTTTATAATTGTCAAGTTCATTATTATACTAAATAATACAGTATAGAATAACTACTGCTCTTTTCTTCAAAATCTCTATCATTAATAAACATTCCAGCCCTTCACATCAGCCATAAATGCATTAGGCACCACAGCTATTTCAGACTAGAGCAGTTTTACAGACACAGAGGAACAAATCAAATTAAATAACCACATCTCCTTTATTCTGCAAATTACAGAGGAATTAAAAGCAATTCTTCTTACCAAAGATTTATTTTTCTCTATGAATATGGGCATTCAAATCCTGATTTGGTTTTCTGTGCTGAAATATGCTGTTGTGTTCCAATTAACTTAAAAAATGAAGGAAGAAAAATTGTTGCATTACAGAAAATAAAGAATTTTCAAAGATTTAATTGCATAATTACTTTGCTGTTGTTTCAGACCCTCTTTTATAGGGAGAATTGACACAATTTTACTCACAAACATAATGAAGGTGAGACTTTGGCAAAACTTGTGTGCTATGTTCAAGGTTTTAGAGCTACAAGCCATGTCCTGGCTCAGAGTTAAATGGTGAGCAAGGTACTTGTTGCTGTGCCTGTGACATACCTCAGGCAAAGTTCTTTAGCCAGGCCCCCAAATCAGCAGGTGCATAATAGCCAGACTAAAAGAGTTAAGAGTTCAGCCTCATCCAGGAGTCATCAGGGATGTGTTCTCCCTCCATGGCTATTCTTCCAAATTCCCACTCATAGACCTTTTTGATCCGAATCCCAATTCCCTTCCCCATAGTTTTTCCAAGACCCCCTGGAAATTGAAAGTTATTGCAACCTTAGAATTTGATTATTCCATTGCTAACTACTAACTGGCATATCAGGACTGCTAGATCAATGTATACCAAGCGAATCAATCAGTGGTTGAAGGGATGCCACAGGTGAATACTGAGGTCTCCTTGATTTTGCAGAGCCTTATAAAGCATACAATCTCTTATTCTCAGTAACCTGTCCATGAAATTATATTCTGACAAATTTTATGAAAATGTCTCTATCTTGAAGGATACAGAGGATAGGGAAGGACAGGGAAAGGAGCTATCATATAATGAGCTTACATTGCTTGAACTACTTAATTTATGTATTTATTTATTCTATTTTCACTATGAACCAGCAAGAGAAGTACTTGCATTTTTTTTCAGGTAAGAGAAATGAATTGCTCTTAAGTGAAAATATTTGCTAAAATCACAAACCTATCTATAAAAGCCAGAAATAGCATTAGAATACATGTATCTGTGCCTGTTTCCATAGGGCAGCTCTGCATCTTTTATACATATTCCAGAACCAAACGTATTCTACTTTCCTTTTCTTTAGGAAAATGCATTCCAAGTTTCAAACTACTGAATCATAATAATTGAGATATTTCACTTTCTTACAATGGAAACATCTTGTATTAATGGCATTGAAATAAAAAGAGACAATCTATAAACATTTATTATCTAAAGCTAATAAAATTTACAGCATCTATAAAAAAATTACCCCACCAATTTTCTGTTAGGTATTATTTGATCCAAAGGATACACTGAGTTCTTACAGTTCTGAGCACCATTTTATGTTCTGGGAAAATAAAGGATACAGTAAAGACAGAGAGAAATAAGTCAAATGTGTGTGTAACAATGAGATAGATGTCAAGTAATAACTAATCTGTATAAAATGATTTGGGAACTGAGAAATGAGGGCAATTCATTCTTCTAGGTCATAGAGTTCAAGATAGGAGTCATTCGCATTGTCAGGAAAGGCTGCATTTAGAAGTCATATTTGAGCTATATCTTGGACAATGGATATTCCATAGCACAAAACAAAGGGGAAAGATAATAAACAGAGTTTTATCAAACATCAAATTAAGTAGAAAAAACCTGGGACAAAGACCCAGGAAATCTCTTCCAACAGATTGAATCATGGCAGGTTGCCTGCCAGAGCTAGCATGAAGCTTTGCCTGAGATTGCTGCAATTCATTCTCCAGCTCTCTGGTTGAGTGACTTAAAATTATGAAACTTTTTTCTGATCCCCCAGACTAGGTCAGGTTTCTCAGGTACATACATCTCTAGTTATGAGCTGTTTCTCTGAAAACACTGATTTCTGATTGTGAATACACATGTGCATAATGCATTTCTCTTCTTTCCCCAAAGGGTAGAGAACATTTAAAAGAAGAAATCTGTATGATTTTGTTCTTCATTACATCCCCTAGCACCTAGGTCAGTATCTGACATATTATATAGCAAGTATTCAAAAGAAAGAAACATCTGTTAAATGAATGCTGGAAGAAGTCCCCAAAAGATCAATCAGTTTGTGCCAAAATGCCAAGGGATTAATGAACATTGTCCTAAGGACAATGGGAATCACTGGATTTTATTTATCTATTTTTAGTGGGAGGAGAAGATGATCAGAATTGTTTTTAAAAGTTTCTTTAATGCAATGCATTAAAGAGTGGTTGCTGAGAGTAGAGCCTTCAGGCAAGAAGACCAGTTAACTGTTTCAGTATTTTTGAAAAGATAATGAAATTCCAAACTAGAACATAGTATGACTTGTAGAAAAGAAGAACATGAGTGACATATATTCAAATTCCAGGATTTGGTGACTAATGGTAGAGTGGCAAATGGAGGAGTAAGTGATCATTATCACTAGTGTCCTAGATTATATGAGTAAAAAAAAAAATGCTGGAAATTTAAAACAGAGACTACTCAAGTTCTTTTCAATAGAACATCCAGATAATACATATATAGACTCAAACACAGCTTTAGCATACATAATTGAATTATTGAAATCATCATACTTTAAATATTCCAAAATTCAAAATCAAATCCAAAACTAATTTTCATGAATTGAGTGGGAATATTTCTTTCTTTAATATATTTTTTATTTGTTATACATGACAATAGAATGTATTTTGACACATCATACATAAATAGAATCTAACTTCTTATTTGTCCAGTTGTATATAATGTAGTTACACAGGCCATGTAATCACACATGCATATAGGGTCATAATGTCTGATTCCTTCTACTGTCATTCCTATCCCCATGTCCCCTCCCGTCCTTTTGTTCCCCTCTCTCTAGTCCAAAATACCTCTACCCCTGCCCCTGCTTTTTGTAAATTAGCATCTGCATATCAGAAAATATTTGGCCTTTGGTTCTTTGGGATTGGCTTATTTCACTTAGCATGATATTCTCCAGTTTCACCCATTTATTGCAAAAGTCATAAAGTCATTCTTATTTAAGGCTGAGTAATATTCCATTGTGTATATAGACCACAGTTTCTTTTATCTATGCATCTGTTGAAGGTCACCTAGGTTGATTTCATAGTTTAGCTATTGTGAATTGAGTTGCTATAAACACTGATGTGGCTGTGTCACTATAGTATGCTGATTTTAAGTCCTTTTGGTATAAACCAAGGAGTGGGATAGCTGGATCAAATGGTGCTTCCATTCCAAATTTTCTTAGTGATCTCCATACTGCTTTCCATAGAAGTTGCACCAATTTTTAAATTTTTAATTGCATGAAAATGTTTTTAAATAAGTTATATATAATAGTAAAACGATCACAAAATATGTACTATAAAATGTGCATCTTCCTCCTATCCTTGTCATCTAGTTCTTTGTATATTCTAGGGAAAGGCAATCCCCATTATTGGTTTCCTGTGACTCTTGAGTTAGGAATATTGATAATTTTTTTTTTGGTACCGGAGATTGAACTCAGGGGCATTCGACCACTGAGCCACATCCCCAGCCCTATTTTGTGTTTTATGTAGAGACAGGGTCTCACTGAGTTGCTTAGGGCCTCACTGTTGCTGAGGGTGGCTTTGAACTCGCTATCCTCCTGTCTCAGCCTCCCTAAGTGCTGGGATTACAGGCTTGTGCCACCGCGCCTAGCTTATTGATAATTTTTTTTGAAGAGGTCAAAAGAAAAACTCAAATGAATTTTTCCCATCTGAGATTTGAAGTGAACTACAAGACTGAAGGGAAAAGAAGGGATGGAGGGTTGGCTGGCATGGGTGACATTTTAACTGTAAAGTTCATTTTTCTATATCACACAGTCTTATGTTGAATTATGAAAAGGGAACTCACTGGTGATTGAAGGACACAGTTATGAATCCTAGGATTAGGATAGAAAGTGACCAATGAAATGACAAAGAAATGGAGCCCTATGAAGGAGCACAAAGGAGATGATGGTCTGTGTATTACACTCTCTAGAAATCAAGTGCTCCCATCAAAATCATTTCCCTTAACAGCAAAGAATTTCATCCTACAAAAATTTATCATCTTCTCGTTTTACTGAGATGTAGTTTTCCCACATCATACTTTTAGATCATTGTTACCCAACCATGTTCCTCATCTCTGAGCTTTCTTCTGTCTTGGTTGATATTTTTCTCCAAGATTCGAGGCCTTACCACAGTAGTTCTCCAGGCTACAAAAACATTTTTCTTTGCTATATTGACCAAAAAATCTGGGTGCTAAAGATGTTGTAACTCACATGCTTGCATATCCATATGCTTGTGAATATCCATATTTCATATTATCTAGTAAATATCTAGCAATTATTGTGGCTTTACTTTGGTTCACCTCTCTGAGTTTTCTTTCACTTTGCAACATAGTGATCAGAGAAAAGTTATACGTAAGACCTAAGAAAAGAGCAGATAGGTACTTGCCAGGAAAGTGAAACTTCAAAAGCCTTAACTTTTTTCAAGGAGAAGTGGTGTTAGGAACTTTAAAATCATCTTCCATATCCAAATTGATACCTTAGTGAAATAGTAGCTTCACTTAAAATCAGAGACCAACCTGACTTTAGATAGGGTTCTTTAAGAGAACTGACAGTAATAAATCTCTATCTTGGTAACATTTATATCCAAGATGAATAATAAAAAAGAAAAACAGTGGGAAAATATACAAATAAAAATAAAGCAACTTCAAGCTAGGTATGGTGATGCATGCCTGTAATCCCAGTGGCTCAGGAAGCTGAGGCAAGAGAATAGCAAGTTCAAAGCCAGCCTTAGCAAAAGCTAAGCAATCATTTCTACACCCTGAGTTCTTGGAGCTTAGAATCTAGCCATCTTTCATTACACAGTTGTGGAAATTTCAGTCCAGGAAGGTGGAAGAGATTTGCCTAAAATCACAAAGGTAGGAAGTGACAGACCAGAGCTCAAATCCAACAAAGCTAGCTATAGCTATGAACTATTTTTTGTACTCTTCTACCTGTATCAGATCAGATACTAGCAGAAACAAGATGGGACATTCAGAATGGTGACCAAAGAAAGATTGATGGCAGAACAATTTAAAGACATGGGGCAGGGTAAGGAAACCAATATGAGAGGAGAGTTTGACACGGTTAGTTATAGAGGAAGCCTTTGCTTCTCATCTCTATGTCTAAGGAACAAAGAGGAGAGAGAGGTTCCTGAAAACCAGAAAGAACTGAAGCCATTACAAAGGACCATCAGGAATTGTGATATTAGAAAAAAATCAAGCCTTTCACAACTGTGATTCTGTCAGGAGGAAGTCAGAAAATAAAACTCGCATAGACTTCACTTTCCTCCTATCCTCTGACCTCCTGCTAGTACCCCTCCTTAGCTTTGCCCCATCAGAAGCCAGAAGGCAAAGGAGCCCCACTGATGCCTTCCTTACACCAAAGGACAGGAGACAATCCTGGAATATGAAGGACAAATGGAAAATAACCAGGACAACATTTCTTAGCTGCATCAGCTGTTTACTTTGTAATTATTTCCTCCTTACCATCCCCTACTTTCATTTGTTAGGACAAAAATTTTCAAGATTAATTAGAGATGATAACCTATGTAAAAATAACATAATACCATCTTTTTCTTTGATGGACTTTATCTCAAATTTATTCACATGTAATAGACTTCTAGAGATGGAACACAATTTGCAATATATTTACTTTGCAATATTTAAAAACAATCTCAAAAATAATCTTTTAAGTATTATGACTCATTAGCTGGAGGAAAAATCAGTAATAATATGTTTTGTGCATAGAACAATTTTAATTAATAAGCAGGACATATTTCCTCCAAAATTATAAGATATCATTATTCTCAGAACATGAACTTTGATGGTAGGTGTTAGCATTCTGTTGAGTTCCAGGGAATGATCTTCTGGATATTAAATATGATTGCTTTAAGGCTTCAAATATATCAGCCTTGTGCAGTCAGCTATTATCTACACTGACAATTGTTTATTGCTACGAATCACCCATGTCTGATGTGATATCCAGAAGTACCTCACTAAGATATTATGAGCAATATCAGATGTGGGTGGTGTAAAAGTCATTCCAGTAATAAAACAAAATACAAGGAGTTGATTCAATGCAGAGGCATTACTAATAAAATATGTAGAAATCTTTTTTTAAGGCAGTTTTCCTTTATTTTAATAGCAATGCTATTAAGGGAAAGTGAGGATAGGGAAGTTATCTACAACCTCTGAGTCATTCACCTGTCTTTGGTTTAACACAAATCCATCTAGGCATTAGGAGTAACTCCAATCTCTTGCTTTTCCAAAATGGGGCACAAGAGAGTCACTGCAACAGACAGGAAAGATGACACAAAAGCAATCTAACTTGAGAAGAACTCTTGAAGTTACTTTACTTAGAAGATTTAGCTCTGTATAAATTCACTGTACCTGCCCATTACCACTGATACTTAAATCCTGTAGAAATTCAAAGTAAAGGCTAGGCTATTTCATCTTATAAGTTTTCCTAAGAATGAACTTTAGAAGAACAAACACATCAGAAGAGACTACCTAACTGGACTCTAAAAAACCACTTTAATGATAAGACAACATTTTATATTATCTGATGAAAATATTTTCTAAACCATATTCACTGCTAACACAGACACTTGATTCTAAGAAAGAAGAAAGAACCAAATGTGCTCTAGCTGAATGAAATGCCTTAAGCAACGTGTGAGCAGACATTTTTAATTTCCTCAGATTAAAACCTGTGGGGTAAGGGTTTCTCAAAAGTGTTAGGAAGGAAGGAAGGAAGGAAGGAAGGAAGGAAGGAAAGAAGGTCAGTCAGTCCTGAGGTTCTCCTAATACAACCAAGAAATAAACTCTCCAAATGCTGAGATGCTCTTAGCTGTGGGTACATGTTCCTAATTGATCTGATCTGGCTCCAAATAAGACATATTATTAAAGCAAGAAAATAACTAAGGTGACTAGAATCTTAAATTACTTCTGAACATGTACTAAGTCTTAACTGGCATGTATGTATTCTCTTTCTGCTCTTTCTAGAGTGAGAAAAAAACTCCATATTTTTTTTTTATAATTTTTTAGCTGTAGATGGACACAATATCTCTATTTTATTTATTTGTTTTTATGTGGTGCTGAGAGTTGAACCCGGTGCCTCACGCATGTGAGGCAAACGCTCTACCACTGAGCCACAACCCCAGCCCCAAAACTCCATATTTTAATAAAGCACTTTCTCTGGAACTTTCTGATGCAATAGCACTTTTTTGTTGTTTTTAATGTACTCATATGTGTGTCTTCCCATACCTGCTAGACCAGAAATAAATCTGAATCAGTTACGTTAATTGTTTTTCAGAAAAAAAAGCTTTACAACTATCTGCCTTGCATTTCAGACTTGACATATACTTTCATATAAATTATCTCATTTGTTGTACATAATAACCCTACAAGGAAAACAAAGCAGCAATTATTGCCCCATTTCATGGATGAGGAAACAGGCTTAAGATAGTTAAAGTAGTTTACTCAAAGTCACATGACCAAGTACTTACTGACCTCTGACTCATAATCCAGCCGAGTTCAGGAGAAAATATATTTATTGAGTGATCTAAAATTACACTATTTAGTCTTTTGGGTACAAAGTGGTATACAGATGGTAGACTACTAGACAAAAAATAAAACCAACAATTACCTGAGAGACATTATTATAAGAATATTAAAGATTTATCCTATTTAATCCCATAACAAACCTAATGGGTAAGACTATTATCATCATATTACAGATGAAGAAGCTGAAGCACAGAGTAGAAAGTTAATTTTTCAGGATCACAGAAGCAATTTCTCTTTCAGAGTCCATGTTCTTAGCTACTATATGCCTCTAAGGATACCAAATCCATGGATGTCTCTTCACTATGCTATACTATCTCCCATGAACAAAGTATAAATGAGTGATAAATGTAAGTGCAGGCAAGCATAATACACGCAGAGACCTTTCTTTGTACATGGACATAAACTATATATCTATATCTATATCTATTTATACATGCATTGTACACTCAGGGACTTGAGTATGATTTGTAATCTCATTCTATGTGGTCATATTTTCACTTAGGCCGAGAGTAAAACAAAACAAACAAACAAAAAAACGAACTGAGTGAGATATTCTAAGCCTGAATTTTAACTGGGGTAGCAAAAAAAGAAGAAAATTTCCCAGATTGGAGACATACCTCTCCGTATTTAAATTTCAAAAACTTCCTCAAAATATCTTTGCATTTAAAAGAATCCGTCAGTCTTTGCAAAGCAAGAAGAGAAAATAGACTTGAGGAAGATGTTCCCTCTGTGAGCTATGTGACTCAGGAGGCATGATTCTTCTGTACAGTGTTTCACCATCATCTGCCAAAGATGTGTGTGCAAATATCAGTGTTGCAAACAGACAATATTTGCACCACATTGAGGCTAACCTGCCATCTGGTTATCAGTTGTTTGGTGTCCAAATTATATAGTTTCCCATGTGTTTTCTCTAAGGACAAATGGAATAACGGGTCTATGATGATAAATATCTGTGCACTGGACTAATAGCATATTCCTCGGTAGAGATATGGGAATATTGCATTTAAAGAAAATAGCTTCTGTCTTGTATTTAGGTAAAAAAAGTAGGGGAGTATTCCCTATGTTCACATCAAATTTAAACATCTTAGTGCAAAATATGATGCATTTTTCTCCAAATTTGGAGATCCACTGTGTTCTGGGCAACTGTATTTTAGTGTTAGGTCTAGCAGAGTACATCAACTAAAAATGCAATCACCGTAAAAAATTCTAATGATATGCATTATTTTTGAATAAGCAAATGCCAAAAGCACAATCCCAACGTAATATAAATGATGTCATTGACTACTAGGCTCGCGGCTCATAGCTTCAGGTAAAGCATCTGTCTCCTACCATTAACAATAAAAGAGACAGCATTTTTACATTTAAAATTAATAGTTGTAACACTCCAGGATTATAGGTAAAATTCTAAATGTTTCACACAAAGTACTTCACAAATTTTACTAAAGCTCACGAAAAGCACTATATAATATGTGTGTGTGTATGTGTGTGTATATATATATATATATATATATACACACACACATATATATATGAATTTCTTCTTTATATCTTAGCTACTGAATTGCCTATTCATTTTTGCCTGCCCAAAGTCCACAATTTTCAACAGGATGAATATTAACAGAAATAAAAGTATTCTTTCTATTTAATAGTCCCTGCTCTCAATTTTTTTAAAAAAACAGGTTAGTTGTTTAGTATCACAGACTATTACTCATTTAAAATAAATTAGATATTTATTATATTAATCTACATAACCAAAAACATTTTTTAACAATGGGAACACTATTTCTAATTCAGGATACACTTTTTTGAAATGTTATCAAGTGCTGAATCATCCAAAGACAGTATCCTCAGAATAACATCATTTGTTGAAAAACTGTAATAATAATGAACTTCACATTGATAAATTATAGTAATAATTATATAATATTATGTAATTTATATTTAAAAATATAAATTAGTAATATACTCCTAAAATTCAAGAGAAATGAATAGTATTTCAGTAATTTTCAAGTTTGGAGAAGTTACCAAGATTATCTATCATTCTCTTCAAAGAGCAAAAGCTTCCTCAAAAGGTTATCATGTCTGCTTAGAAGATTGTGCAGAATGGAACAGATAAAACTATTACCTGTACATTCATTTTAATTTTCTTTACAGTTGCTGTCCTACTAAAGGTAGTTTAACTCAAAAATTCCCCTATAATAAGTCATAATCCAAGGTGCAAAATAGAGACAAAAGTAAAAAAAAAAGAATAAACAATGACAGTTTATGAGAAAAGTACTTAAGATGAAAGCAATGATTATTCATGACTACTGTTTTATTTGATGGTCATTGAAAAAACTTAAGAAAGATATGAAAGGTGAACACAATTCTTACAACATTTTTGTAAAAAGAGAATAGCCCAATGAAATATTAGAAGAAAATGGAGTCAAAATAATAAAATAAGCAAAAATTGATAAAAATTTTTTAAAAAATCAGAAGGGAGAAAAAACAAAAGGGAAAAAAAGTTGCTCACTCCATGTGGATAATATTTTAAGTTATTTGAAGTATAAATTATATAGCTGTTATCCAAAAATATTTCCCCATTTATCTGAAGACAGAACAGATTGAAAAGAAAGAATTTAAACCAAGTCGTTTCTTCTTTCTCCTAGAGTGTTGCCATCTCAAATAATTGAATTATGATCTAAGAGTATTAAGCAAAGTGTAAAGAATTTAGAACAGAATTTTCCATGATTACTTTAAGTTTTCTTCAAATGCAGTTGTTTTTCACTGATTGCTTTTTTCTAAAGACCAAGGTGTAATTTATGGATTTAAGAGAGCCCATGTCATAGTCTTTGCTCAAAAGAAGAATCTTTATCTGATTTCTAGACTCATCTAGAGTCTAAAAGTAATGGCGTTCATTTTTTCAATGTTCACCTCATCACATAGGTTGGATGTCCCGGGAGTAGTCTATATGTGTAACTGTCAATTCAAGAACCTAATGAAAATGGTAAACTGGTTTCAGAACACATACATCCTGATTTACGTGACAAGGACTAGATTGTTCTAGCTACATTAGTCATTTGAAATATGAAATCATGACAGTCACAAATTGAATATCAGTATTATTAATCAGAATCTGACTGTAAGGCCAGGTACTATCCTCACCAGTACTCTCCTTTGCTGAGGATGGAAGGGAAGGGGAGAAGGAAGAGAACAGAAAAGGTAAATTACACTATTCAGAGACCCACACCAAACCTGTCAACTAGATATTACTGCTCCTCCCTTTGTGAAAAAGATGAGGCTCAATAAATGTCAACAACTTGTGCCAAAGTTATAGAGGTAAGAGCTACTAGGGAAGGTATTCAGCCCAGGTCAGGTTCCTTGGGAATCCACTTTATAGCTGTACAACCAATATTTTTTTTTGAGAAAATTTAAATAAAAATAGGCAAAAGTAGCTTGTGTCCCTGGCACTCTACCATGTTCTTTTTCCCAAACTCAAAATTATAAGAGTTGCAATTTATTGAACACTAGAATGTGTTAGAATCATTTCAATTAATTTTGGCAATGCTGGTCAAGGGACTATTATTATCCTCATTTTGCAGATGAGGTTTAGAGAGGTAAAATAACTTGCCCTGCATCTCCAGCCACTCCTCCAATAGTCTTTATAACAACTCTGAGTTCAGCAGGTAGGAAGTAACTTCTTTTTTCAAGGAGGAAATAGACTCAGAGGGTACGCTACCTGCTAACATCATAAAACTAGTATATGGCTGGATTTCATAGCCTCTTGCCACTATACTCTGTGGACAAGGACAATGGAAGGGAATGAAAAATGAGTGCCCCTCAAATCAACAGATTTGTGCTTTAAAATGTTTCATCACAGTGGTAGAATCAAATGCTCTGGCACCTTGAACTGGGTTTAATACACAGCCTGAAAATATCCTTGTGAAAATAACTTTTTGTGTTTGGTTGCTAAGCATAGTAAAGTTCAGATGGACACCTCACCTATTAATAGGTGCTAGACTGCAGTGGGAGGAATGGCAAAGGAATCCCATTAGAAAAACAAAGCACACAGGTATGGGAGAAAACCAAGCACAAGAATGTGTCCTACACTTTGGCCACAGATGGTAGCATTGATAAAGGTACTTTGTGCAATCAATGCTATGGGTCTTAATTTCTAGCATTCATAAGAATCACATGGAAGCAAGACGACAATACATTTTTATACCACCGCATTGGAGTTTCTGATTTAGTAAGTCTGGGGTGATGTCCAGAAATTCGAATTTTACAAAGAGCCCAGCTGATTCTTATATGAATGGGCTATGAGCTTCATTTTGAGGAGACTTCACTAGATTAGGGTGTCTTTAGATAAAGATGCCAACATCAAGCTCAATCCTGATCAGAAAATGCAAGACAAATTGAAAATTTGAGATGTCAGGAAATTGAACTTGTTGATATTCCCAATTAATATGACCCATATATACTTTATGAATTATTAGATTATTAGAATCTATAAAAAACAATTTGGAAAGCAGAATGGAGATTCCTTAAAAAACTAGGAATGGAATCACCATTTGACCCACTCCTCAGTATATATCCAAAGGAGGTAAAATCAGCGTAGTACAGTGACATATCCACATCAATGTTTATAGCAGCAGAATTCACAGTAGCTAAGCTATAGAATCAAGCAAGATTCTCATCCACAGATGAATGAATAAATATACTGTGGTGTATATACACAGTGGAGTATTACTCAGCCATAAGGAAGAATGACTTTATGACATTTGCCAGTAAATGGATGAATCTGGAGACTATCATGCTAAGTGAAATAAGCCAATCCCCCCAAAAATAAAGGGTGAATATTTTCTCTGACATGTGTATGCTAACCCACAATAAGGGGAGGGAAAGGATAAAAGTTCAGTGGATTAGACAAAGGGAACTAAAGGGAAGGGAGGGAAGATAAGAAAAGGAAAGGCAATAGAATGAATCTGACATGAGTTTCCTATGTACATATATGAATACACAACAGTGAATCTCACCATTGTGTACATCCACAAGACTAGGATCCTAATTAGTACAAGATATTTTCCATGCTTATATCCATATATCAAAATAGATTCTGCTGTCATGTATAATTAAAAAGAACCAATTAAAAAACAAAACAAACAAAAACAAAAAAGAAACTCATTGAAAGAGAAAAGAAAAAAACTAACAAAACAAACAAAAACTGTTGCATGGAATTATTTTACTATTTTTATTTTTATTTTGCCTATGTAGTCAAAAACAATTTAATATTATTTCTTAATTCCAAAATAACCTCCCCCATCAAGTATCATGGAAAGATAAGAGAGATTTTATTGAGCAGTATATGATATCAGATTATGATGAATGAATTACAAATGCAAATATACATGTGTGAATTTTGTGTGTGTGTTACTAGAGATTAAGCTACATCCTCAGCCCTTTTTACTTTGAGACAGGGTCTTACTAACTTGACCAGACTTGCCTCAAACTTGATTTTCCTGTCTGAGACTCCTACATTGCTGGGATTACAGGTATGCCCCATTAGGCCTGACTCGTGCGAATTTTAATACCATGAACTATCCAATTTTCTTTCATACTGTAAATGCCCTAGCTATTGTTCTACATATCATTTCACAGCATTATCAGGAGGGACTGCCTTTTCATAGGATAGGAAATACATATATATATATATATAGTGTATATATACATATACACGCACACATATATATACATATATATACACACATATATACACACACACATTAGCTAGTGTACAATATATATTAGTATAATAAATACTAAAATATATATTATACACTAACTAATGTGTATGTGTGTGTGTGTTTGTATGTGGTTGGATTCCATCAGTCAGGTAATGAAAGCAGCAATTTCCTTTAATTATTTTCAAAAGTTAGATATGCACTTTTAATTCAGAAATAGCATAGAAGTTGAGACATGTTAATATTAACAGAAATAATAGCAGCTGTTTAATCTGTTCAAAACAGATGGTTTAACATACTTTGGCTCATCATTTGTTTCCATTGCTTTTGCCCTTAGATGAGAACTCTTAAGGAAAATAATAGCGTTAATTTGATTAAAGGAAGAATTATCCCACACATTTCAATGGGAATAAAGCAAGTGGGCCTAATGAGCTATGATACATAGAGTACCATTGTGATGCCCATAATATGTGTCCTTCTGTGTCCCTTTAAAAAACAAAAAAATAAAAAAAATTACTTTCTTCTCACAGAGTACAAAGAACTACTAAAAAGAGTAGTATTTTCGAAGAAAAAAATCTTTAGAAGCATTAGTTTAAATAATATTGAATGTGGTAAATGGCTAATTGAAGGATATTGTTTCAATCAGACAAATTACAATGTAAAATATTTTTATGTTTTTAAAATATTTTATACTGGTATAGACTTTTACCAAGTTAACGACTTTCTTAAACTGTAAAACCTTAGCTCTAGAAGGAATCTAGAGATATAGTTCAAGTCCTCTGAATTATAAAGAAGGCCTAGAGAACCAAAGAATTTAAAGTGGCTTGCTTAAAGTCACTTTGCTAATTAGTACAGAACACTAGAAAACCCATTCCTATATCTATTCTTTCTAGTTTTGACTTACTTAAAATATGAAATTATCCATATAAAATCATTCTTGGGTACCAGTAAAAGACATGTTACTTATTTCATTTTAAGACAATGCTGAAATCAAGAAAATTCTAGTATTAAGATGTATATTAAAATTCACACAATTCAGTTAGAGCCACATTTAATTATATATTTTTTAAAAATATTAAAAAGTGAATGAGGAAAATGTACAATCAATTTTGCATTTCATTCAGTCAGATCAATATAATTTATTAAAACTGCTACAGCATTTATTTTTTAACATATTCATGTAATGTGGGGATAATGTTCAAGTTTCCCATAATGCTAAAGAGGGAGAAAAAAATAGTTTACAGTATTCTAAAATGGGAGGAAAAAACAGTATTAAGAAATTGTAATTATAAAAACCATAAAATATGCTATTAATTGATGATGCATTTGGTGAACAGGGAAAGCAAAATGGCTTATATATGTGCATATGTTTTAAAAAATGTCATTTGTAATGTTCCAAAGCACTTAAGTTGTTTGTGGAAGCCAGATACACAAAGACATAGTTATTCATGCAAAGTACTATTTAATATGGTTAACTGAGTGGCAGTGGTTTTAAATGAGAATTATCTTCCTGTTTCCTCTTATTAAGAAAACCAAAACAACAGTTTTGCCCTATTTTGCTGACCGTGGTTTCTGCAGTATGATTGCTGCTAAAGCAAGACAGAGTACAGTATCATCTGTATCATTTTAAGAACTTAAGTTAGCTCCTAGAAATGTTTATAATTGCCCTTGCAAAAGAGAGCAGCATCAGCAGGTTGGAAAATTACTGATCGGTCAACAAGTATTTATGGAGCTCAGTTAGGTGTTCAGAACAGTATGAAGAGGGATATACAACATATTTCCCCCAACATGGAGACTTTTGGTGGGAAGAAGACTGTTGTAGAACAGTATTAGTGTACATGGGATCGTGAGCAATTATATACTTTAATTACTAAATATAGTCTATCAGTACAATCATGTTCTGAAAGGGAGAAATAATTTTGAATAAGATTGCCTGAAGGCCAAATGAGAGTGATATAAAATCCCAGAATTTTAGGGGGCTTTTTCTTTGTTTGTTTGGGATTAAACTCAGGAGCACTTGACCACTGAGCCACATCCCCAGCCCTACTTTGTATTTTATTTAAAGATGGGGTCTCACTGAGTTGCTTAGTGCCTGGCTGTTGCTGAGGGTGGCTTTGAATTCTCAATCTTCCTGCCTTAGCCTCCCAAGCTGCTGGGATTACAGGTGTGCACCACCATGCCCAGCTAAAATATCAGAATCTTTAAAGATAGAAAATACTTTGCTTGATCACATTCATGAGGAGACCTTGCCACTGTTAGCCTGCTCTAACACTAGAAAAATTTCTCTTTATGTTGACCTGATATCTACCCATCTTTAATTTCCAATCATCTGTCCATTTTCAGCTCTCAGGTGCTTTAGCCCTTCTAGGAAAATTTCAATGTATCAATAATATTCCCACATTCTCTAACCTGTCAATTGTGACAAATGTACAATCCTGGTGTTCCCCATTTTATGTTCTAAATGTTAACAAAAATTCACTTAAATATACTAACCAGAAACAACACAAAACCCCAAATAAGCATTGGCTAGTGGGAATTACAGGAAAAATTATTTTTGTTGATGTGGACACTCCATATAATAATAATAGTATAAAAGGGTGATAAAGGCACTCATAAAAATATCAGCTCATATTAAGATTTAGGGAGCTTTGTGTGACCTCTCCCATGAAATGCAGTCAAGAAAATTTATAAGAACTTATAGATATTAAAGATGCATTTAATCTGAATGTGGATTTTATAGGTATTGCTGTTAAATGTTCCTTGTTGATTTTTGACTCATTCTTCTAGCTTGGCAAGATGTGGTGACTCATGACTCAGCCATCCGTAACATTAGCTTTTCCTCCTAGATTTATGATAACCATGAATTTAATCATACCTTTGGGTTTTCAAGAGACTTATACGATAACACTTTTTTGCAAAGTTGCTATGAGAATACAAATGAGATAATGGAAGGAAAATGTTTATCACATTGTTCAGGAAATAGATGTTCAATAAATGATACAGCTTTTCCTTAAAAATTTTAAAAGGACATCAATATAGAATCTCCATCAAAATAAAATTCATCTTTGTACTGAATGTTTTTGTATTAACTTGCTTTAATTTTCCTTAATTACTTTAATACCCAATCTTTTCTTTTACATTTTGGCTACAAAAATATAAATAGAGACTTTCTCAAATTCATTTTGGTAAAATATATCATTAATTAGAATATGTAGGATAGATAGTATGTTTAAGGAGAATCAGAAGGGATGGAATCAAATATAGGTCAGGTCTCTTCAAGGTCATGAACAACAGACTAAACAGAAACAGACTTGACAAATTCAAAAAACTAAGCCATGGCTATATACTGGTGTATATCAGAAATACATGACAAATAATGTTGGGTTTTAAAGCACAAAATGGAGATTAGAATTTGTGAAGGAAGCTTGGATGAATCTTAGTCAAAGGAGGGAAGAAATAAGAGGGAGACACAAGAGAATCCATATAGGGTAAATACATAAAACAGAAAAAATTAGAAGACTCTCATAGAGATAAACTATAGTAGTACTAAAAGTTAGAAGTAATTACAATCTAGATTAAAATAATGATTGCAATGGTCAATTTGAATCATCAACTTGATTGTATGAAGAGATGCTGAAGAGGCTTCTGGGTTTGTCAATGAGGGTGTGTCTAGGAATGACTGGCATGTGAGATAAAAAATTGAAGTAGACACCCTCCCTAAGCATTGTCATCACCATCCCATAGGTTAGAAGTTTGGATTGAAAAAATGTTAAAAGAACAAGTAAGCTGCAGTAGATACAAGCTCGATTTTTCTTGAATGGTTTCTTGATTGTTGTTGCAATCTCCATAGGACATCAGACTGTCACTCCTTCACTCTTCCAAAGTTGACTGCCAGTGATTCTCCAGGGAGTTTCCAGAAGCTTTCACTCTCAGGCTGGGATAGCCTCTTTGATTCTCCTTGTTCTGAGGCTTTAGCATCTTGGACTGCACAGCTACTGGTTCCTCCAGTTCTCTAGCCTGCAGATGACCATTGTGGACTATCCAGCTTCTGGTTGTGTAAGCCAATCTAAAAAAATCCCCCTTTTATAATCCTACGTCCTCTTGGTTCTGTTCTTCTAGAGAACCTCAACTAATATAAGAATAATAGAGTGAAAGATATGGATTTTGAAATCAATAATTATAGAGAATAAAGAAGAAAGTAAATGTAAAGAGAACTGTCAAGATCATGCAATTAAGAAATGTATAATGGGAAAGGGAAGAACACTTGTGAAGTATGACAGAATAAAACAAACTAAGTTCAGATAATTCTCAATTTGTGGAAATTTGGCCTACTGTATCAGTATCACATAAGAACTTTACCTGATTTTTCTGAGTGTTGCATGCAGCATGATGACTATTTGTATGGATTAGAAGACCAGATTATGCAGCTTTGAATTTCTCTCTTTTTAACTTAGGAAATTTACATGAAATCTTTAAACTTATCTTTAAAAGTGTATAACTATGAATAACTTCTATATCGATTTATTGTATTTCACAAATTAATGTATAAAAATTATTTATAATTGTGTCTGGTGCCATAAAAGTGTTATCTATTATTATCATCAAGTGACATCATCAAGATAGAGGAAGAGGAGGCCCTGGCAGTCAAAAACATACAGAAACACAAATTTTAACAACTACACTTGGTCAGGAATACTTCTTTTGAGCCCACAAATCTAGATGAGAGATTACAACATCACAATGAAAGAAAAAACTCCTAAATTAGATGCATTGAAGAGTATAAGAAAAAGATTTTTAGAAATTCTGTCATGGAAGAATAGAATGAACAAAATAATACAATAGAAAACTTCAAAAACATTCTTAATCAAGCAGATGGAAAAAAATGAGTGAATTAAAAGACAAGATTTGGAATTATCCAGTCAGAAAGAATCAAGGAATCCTACACAACGTAGGGACATCATCAAGCAAATTGACAGTTGCATTACAAACATTAGAGAAGGATCAAGATAGGTAAGGGGTAAGAAATCTCATTTAAAGAAAAGTTACAGAAAATTTCACAATGTGGGGAGGGAAATGAATTTACAGATCCTTTAAGCTCAAGGAACTTCAATAGAGTTAATGTAAAAGTCTTTAACGAGACACATTATAACCACATTGTCAAAAATCAATGACAAAGAGGATTTTGAATGCAGTAAGAGAAAAGCAACTCATCACACACAAGGGAATCCTAGTAAGCCATCAATCAATTTATTAGCAAAAATACTGCAGGCCAGGAGGGGTAGGATAATATATTCAAAATGTTGAAAGAAAAAAACCTGCCAATCAAACATACTATATCTGGCCAAGGTATTCTTCAGAAATGGACAGATAAAGACTTCCCTTTGGACAAATGAAAGCTAAAGAGTTTACCACTAGACCTGTCTTATAAGAAATGCTATGAGAATCCTTTGAGTTGAAATGAAATGTGGCTAACTGGCAACATGAAAACATGAAGTTATGAAACTCACTGGCAAAGGTAGATACATATAATCAAATTCAAAATTTTCCACATGGTAATGTTGGTGCATAAGTGAATTTTAACAGAAATATAAAAATCACAAGACAAAAGTAATAGATGTAACTATAGCTAAAATAATTTGTTAATGGAAACATGATATACAAAAGATGTAAATTGTGACGTTAATAGCATGATGTGTGGGGAAAGAGAAGTTAAAGTACAGTTTTTCATGCAATCAAAATCAAGGTGTTCTCAGCTTCAAATACAATGTTATAACAATACCATATTTTATGTAACCCAATGACAAATGAAAGAAAAAACAGCTAGCAGATACACAAAGAGAAAGGAATCAAAACATACCACAACAGAAAACCATCTAACGACAAAGGAAGATAGCTGAAGAGGAAGAAAAACAAAGGAACTACAAGACAGTCTGATAACAATTAACAGAATGGAAATAGTTAAGTCCTTATTTATCAATAATTATTTTTAATGTAAATGGGTTAAATTCTCCCAAACGAAACACATAGAATGGTTAAAAAAACAAATCCAACTATATGTTAGCCCAAGAGACTAACTTGAGCTTCAAGAAGACACATGGGCCAGGGGCAGTGGTGCATGTCTGTAATCCCAGGGACTTGGGAGGCTGATGCAGGAGGATAACAAATTCCAGGCTAGCCTCAGCAACTCGGCAAGGCCCTAAGCAACTTAGTGAGATCCTGTCTCAAAATAAAAAGTGCTGTGGATGTAGCTCAGTGGTTAAATATCCAGGGTTCAATCCCCAAACCCCATACACCTGCCAAAAAAAGAAGACATATGGGCTGAAATGAAGAGATGGAAAATAGCATTCCAAGCAAGAGAGTGCATGAGGGGTAAATATAGAGGGATGACTGTACTTTTATCAAAAAAGAGAATCTTTAAGCCAAAAATGTTCACACACACACAAAAAAAACCAGCCACTAATTGACAAAGGTACTGATTTATCAATGATATAATGATCTTTAAACACATATTCATCCAATACTGAAGCACCTAAATGTATAAAACAAATATTGGCAGTTCTGAAGAGAGAAAGAAAAAAATACTTAGGAATAAATTCAACCAAAAAGGTGAAAGATCTGAACACTGAAATATATAACACTGATGAAAGAAATTGAGAAAGACACTTCTGAATGGAAACATTCATTTTTATGGTTTAAAAGACATAATATTATCAAAATGGTCATTCTACCCAGAGATCTATGGATCCAATGCAATCCCTACCAATATTTCAATGATATTTCGTATAGAATTAGGAAAAAAATATATAAAATTCATCTGGAACTATAAAATACCCTAAATAGTTAAAAGGAATTTTGAGCAAGAACAAAATTAGAGATGTCACACTTCCTGATTTCATGTTAAGTTACAAAGCAATAGTAATTAAAGCAGTATGGTCTGTCATAAAAGCAGATGCACAGACCAATGAAATGGACTAGAGAGCCCAGAAATAAACCCATGCAATGATTAATTCATCTTTGACAAGAGTGCCAAAAATACAAAGTGAGAAAAAGATAGCTTCTTCAATACTGGTATCAAGAACACTGGATAGCTACATGCAAAAGAATGAACTTGAACCCATATCTTACATCATAAACAAAAATCAACTTAAAATGGAATAAACACTTAAACATAAGACCTGATTAATGTTAAACTTATATAAATAAAAGAAGGAAAAGGCTGCTTAACATTGGCCTTTGACTTTATTTTGAATACAACCTATATAATGAGAAAAAGTATTTGCAAACCATATCCCTGAAAAGGGGCTAATATTCAAGGGAACTTATACAACTCAATAGCAAGTAAATAAATAACCTTATTTAAAAGTAGATTAAGTACCTAAAAAGACATTTTCCCAAAGAAGACATACAAATGGCCAGCAAGTATATGAAAAAGTGCTCAACATAACTAATCACCAAAGAAATGCAAATTGAAACAAAGTATCACCTCTCACCTGTTAGAATGCCTGTTATTAAAGAAATCAACAATAACAAGTGTTGGTGAGAAAGTGAAGAAAAAGAAATTCAGTTGCACTGTTGATATGAGAGCATATTAATAGTACAATCATTAGGGAAAACAGTGTGGAGATGACTCCAAAATAAGAAATAAAACAAACATGTGGTCCAGCAATCTCTCTTCAAGATATTTATCCAAGGGTATCGAAAGCAAGATCTCTAAAAAAGATACCTGCCTTTCTATCTTCATCACTTAATTCACAATAGCCATGATAGAGAAACAAACTAGTATCCATCAACAGATAAACGGATAAAGGAAATTTGGTTTATTTGTACAACTGAATATTATTTGACCTTTTAAAGAGAGAAATCCTACATTTGAAACAATGTGAACAGACCTGGAGGACAGGCTAAGTGAAATAAACCGCACACAGTAAGACAAATTCTATATGATTTCATGTGTTCTCAAAAATAGACAAATTCACATGAGAAGAACAAAATAGTTATTATCAGGGGTTGGAGGCAGGTTGAGATGGTGAAGTGATAGTCAAAGGATACAATGTTGCAGTTATGCAATCCACCAAAGAGCATAGTAGGGATAGCTAACAATACTATATTGTATATTTCAAATTTGGCAGAGGTTAGATATTGCATTAAGGGCACTTATCATATACACATAATACATATTATATGCACATAAGATTGCAATGGGAGTAAGAGGAAATTTGGGGAAATAATAAACATGTCTATGGCCTTGGTGGAGGTGATGGCTTCATAGTGTATATTTAACCCAAATTCATTGAGTTGTTTACGTTAAATATGTGCAGCTTTTCACATGTAAATAATACCTTGATATAGTGGTTTCTAAAGAACAAAAATTATCTTATTTCTTTATTGTTTACTGCTGCCAGAACTCAAGGTTGTTTTATTTAGTACAGTCTTCTTAAGGCCTAGAAAAGTTCCTGGTATATAGCGGGTATTCAATAAACATTTTGGAATGAATGTGTAGATCTTCTGTTAAGTAGGAAGACTCCCAAAATATAGTACCTAGAGGCTACCATATAATGTAAGTTAAAAACCTTATGCCTCCAAATGAAATCTTTCTAGTATTTGTTAAGAACTTATTTTCTTAAAATAGAGTACAAACAACTGCAACAATTGACTTCAATCATCTGTGTTCGGAATGACTTTCAAGTGTTTGCCTTTGAATTTCATGATTTATAAGGAACATCTGGCATAAACTCAACCCATGATTACCATTCATTGGCACTTGACAGTGTATTTAGCACTGAGAAGCAGAGATTCAACAGGAATATGGCTGTCATGTCTTGATTAACTCATCAACAAAGCCTGGGTAATAGGCACTTACCTCCAAGGCCATGGACATACGTAAGCATTTGCTTAAAAGCACAATCATGAACTCTTTCTAGAATACTGACAGGCAGTCTTGCACTCATGATCTCTGATATTCCCTTTTTAGCCTAGATTACTGCAAACTACAGTCTGTTTTCCTAGCCCAAGTTTCCTACTCTCAGGTTCGTACCAGTTGCATCTGCAGGACAATGACTCTTTCCCTGTAATGGTTTACCTCACTATTTATATGTAAAATATCTATTTCTACACAATAATACCCTTTGGAAAATGCAGAAATATCTAAATATGATTATAGGGTTGTTGAGCAGGGAAGGAAAAAAGGAATCTAAATAGCAATCAAGTTCTCCACTACAACAAGGAGCTGAAAACTACAGGTGTTATTTTTTTATTTTATTTTATTTTTTTGTAGGAAAGAGTGATCTCAAATTGTTTTAGAAAATATATTTGAGGGCCTTAGTGCAAACATTTTCCAGTTTACCAGTTTCCTCCAGATTTACACTCTGTCAGTTCACTTGTTAAAGTGAAGTTCATTTGATTAGACAAAGGAGAATGAAGGGAAGAAAGGGTGCAGAGGAAGAGGAAAGACAGTAGATTTAATAGGACATAACTTTCCTATATTCACATATGAACACACAACCAGGAAAACTCCACAACATGTACAACCATAAGAATGAGATTCTCATTAGAATAACTTATACTCCACATATGTATAATATGTCAAAATATGCTATACTGTCACATATATCTAAAAAAGAACAAATAATTTTTTAAAAAATTTAAAATAAAGTAACTTTTCTGGCCACAATCTTCCACTATCATTTAAATATCTTTATCATCCCCAACAAAAATATGTATTAGCACCCATGTGAGAGGGAGAATAGATTCCTTTGGGAATTAATTAATTTCCTAGGAATGGAACTGAAGTCTTTGAAAACTATTTCTCATTCAATCATTCACTTCTAATTAATAACTTGCCAGATCAGAAATATGACTGAAATAGCAAAAGGTCCTTGTTGATACAGAAATCAATAATAAAAGAGTAGAAAGAAGATATAAATTTTAAAATCCTAGATTAATACAGTTATTGAGATAGGACCTATTATGAACTTCTCTATAATAAAATAATCATATTGCTTTCTTTTTTATTTTTCTTTCCTTCTTTTTTTTAAGTCATACTGGTTATTGAAGCTAGGGCTTTGCTTGTGATAGACAAGCACACTCTCACTGACCTACAATCCCAGTCCCAAACATATTAACTTAAATAATTAAGTTAAATGATCCAATGTTCAGAAGACTAAGGTCTTTTTTTTTAATGAGAGTAAATTATTTGAAAATGAAGTATATTTCCATTGATCCTGAGCAGGGAGACTTTCTTTATACATTTTCTTCAATAAAGAGAAATAGAAAAAAAAAGTCTATGTTCCTTTGAGAATTATAAAAATATGAATAGATAAAACTGATTAAATAATGATAAAACCAAGAAAAATGTCAGAACTCAAATCTTAAAGCATTTATTTTTTGGTTCCTTAACCTTGGTCAGCTTGCTTAATGACTCTGAATTTCTTATATATAAATGAATCCAATTTTATATATAAATTATAAATTATATATTATATATAAATATATATATTTATATATATAATATATAATTTATAAATTATAAATTATATATAAATATATAAATTCCTTATATATAAAATGAATCCAATAATTCATATGTCACAAGACTGTTGCAAAAATTAAATATTATAATCCTCATAAAGCACTTGTTCCATCTCAGATGCAGGATGACATTTATCCCTCTATGGGCTTTATTGCCAAATACACACATGTACTCTGCAGAGATGTGTATGTATTCAGAAATTGTGTTCAAAAATGTAGTTTTCAAAGAGGAAGAAATGAAGGCAAAGTGTGTGTTAACTTTGTCTTCCATTAGGCAAAGAGTGTGATTTTGCTGTTGTGAATTTATTTCTAAATGAGTTTATTTCTGTAAGAGTAGGTCAAATCAGAGATAAAATTTACTTTTAAAAATAAACAATGCAATGCCAAGATGCTACCTTTCTTCTTCATGGGAAGAACATTTGGACTCTTACAAGTTACCTAGAATAAGTCATTATGTCCATACAGCAATGATCTTATAATTTTTGGATCTTAATATAATTGTGTTTCACTCCCTCGATCTGGTTTCTGCACACTGACTTTTATACTGAGCATATGTGATAATGGTGTGTCTGCTGGAATTGTCTCTAGTATGCTTTACCCAATTCTGCCTGAGTCACCCCAAATGACATTTTATTTAATAAACATTGTCTACAAAGGGTTCCTTGGAACAAAAATAATAGAATCTAAAGAATTAAATGTTAATAATTGTTGATCTACATATTGAAGATTTCTCCATATTTATTATTAAATTGATTTCATTGCTCTTTTAACACTGACATATCCCAGGTCATTGCCCTCGTCAGCTTACATTCCAAGAATTCAGGGGTCATCTGCCAGTCCTGAGCTTTTGATTCAGTGTGCTAACATCCTCCTCTCAAAGTGAATACAGAAAGCCCTCTGAATTCAATTTGGGATATAGGGGTCACAACATTGCCAGTTACAACATACAAAATGAGAGCCCAGAGTGTTTCAGTTATCAGACTATAATTTGCAATCTTTGTTTGTAACACAAGGAAAAAGATGAATGACTCCTTGGATTTGAATAAGGTCCTCTTATTCAGAGAAGAGAAGTCATCAGGACAGGATATAAGATTGTCAGGATGTATGGTCACACATTAGTATTCTTCTAAATCCACAGGGCAAAAGTCTTAGGAGAAATGGTCACAAACATTCTCCATTTGTTTAAATATACTAGGTCTAACAGATATTTCTCTCAGTATTACATTTAAAATGATTTTCAAAAATAGTTTTATCAACCAAATATTTTTCAGTGCTAACATTAACTTCTAAATTGCATGGAAGTATCTTAATTAATAATGCTGTTCTTAATCTGCATATTTAAGATTAAGGGTTAATCACTTACAAGTCCAATATATCTTATTTACTTAATAATAAGTGCATATGTGATAGAGCATATTAATTTTAAGCCCCATAAGTTTGAGCTCACTAAATAAAACTTATAACTTAGAAAATAACTATATTTGCTTAAAATCTAAAGCACTAGATCGATTCTGGATATTTTTTAAAAAACAATATTGAAAAATAACTGGAAGTAAAAGGTATATAGTACTCCATAGTAAAAGCCTGAAAGGTGGAGTGTCTCTGTGCTTTTCTTTTCCACAATTAGTTTTACTTTACAATTCTTGAGGAAAAAAAATCTAGGAATATAACTCGGGCCCAACTCTCTCCTCTACAGTATCACTGATATTTCTCTTGTAGAGATCATTGTTGACTTCCTCATTTCCAACTCCATGAAAAGTGGAAGTTCATTCTACTGAACTTCTCTGTAGCATCTGCCATTGCTGACCCTGGTGCTGAAGCGATGCTGCATTTGCTAGGCTTCTAGCAAGCCACAGGGTCCTGACACTTCTTACTTTCCTTACTGCTCTATTTCAGGTTCCTCCTCTCCTTCTTTCCTATATGTGTTTACTCATATATAATATTATTGTTTATAATATTATATTATAAACAAGGTTTTCTACCTTAGATCCTTTCATTTTATCATCTGATGTATCCCAATTTCTAGGTCAAGTTATATAGTCCTAGTTCTAATTTCCTCTTTTAGACTTTTATTCCTACATCTCTTAACTCAGCTCCTGACTTCTGCATATAATATTCAATAATTTCTTTTTTTTAATATTTTTAAGTTGTTGGTGGACCTTTATATTTTTTCATTTATTTATATGTGGTGCTGAGAATCAAACACAGTGCCTCACACATGCTAGGCAAGCACTCTACCACTGAGCCACAACCCCAGCCCCTCAATACTTTCTTAACTGTCCCTGCTTCTCCCTTTTTAATTCAGTTGACAGTTTCCAAATTTATCCAGAAAACACAGGTCTGATAATGGCATTCACTACTCTAAGCCTGCAATGACTAATCTAAATCTAAAACAAATCTAAATTGCTTCACTTGGCCATAAGGACTACAATCTACATTTTTCACAGTCTGTGCCCTCCCATAGGTTCTCACATTGGGCACAATAACCATCCTAGGAGGTACTTGGAAGTGTGTGGAGACTAGTTGGGTTGTTATAAAGACTGGGATAGGGAGGTGGTGATTAGGTATTTAATTCCAGTTGTGAGTTTTCTGGCATGTCAACCCCCAGTGCAAAGATCGTCCCATGTAACAAAGAATTGTTCCACCAAAAAATGTCAAAATTTCCCCTGTTAAGAAACAATGTGGATTAGAAGACTCAATTACTCACATTTCTCTAATTGTTATAAATTTTTCATCTTGTCTGACTAGAACTTCCTTTTATATATTTTTCCCAATGTCCAAATACTACTTTTCCTTTAAGATATATAAAATGTCACTGTTCTATGAGCCCTCTCTTAATCTCCTGACTTGAAACTCTCTCTCTAATGCCATTTCAACCTATTTCTTTTATAATACCACATTGTTTCTAATACTTTAGCTTCTTAATGTAAGCAAACTTAATGTAAAGGAAATGTAATGTAAGGAATTCTTAATGTAAGGAAACTTAATGTAAGCAAAGCTCCACCTTTATTTTCCTTCTTGACTATAACATCGTCCAAGCTAGAACAGATCCTTTATTATTGCCATGCTTGTTACTACAGTACACAATACTGATTTTAATCTTAAACCTACACTTAATATTATATTATAAACAAGGTTTTCTATTATTTAATTTGTGGTTAATTTTAAAATTGTTGCATTGGCCAGCATGTTAAATCATACTTAATCCTGCTACTTACTTTCTTTTTTTTTTTTAACATTTTTTTTAATAGCTTTATTTTACTTTTTTTTTTTTTCTTTAATGTGGTGCTGAGGATCGAACCCAGTGCCTCCCGCGTGCTAGGCAAGCACGCTACCACTGCGCCATAACCCCAGCCCCCTGCTACTTACTTTCAATCATTATCCAGTTCTTTCCCCATTTTCCCACTTGAATTTTATGGCTACAACTTCTGTTTTTTCTTCCAAACTTCCTCAGATTTTCCCTCTAGTTGAGACTAGACAATAGGAATCATTTCTCAGAGCTTTTCCGGTGAATACTTTCTGAACCCTTATTCTCTTTGGCTAACTAGCCTTAATTTCATGGCTACTATTTGTTCAATCAAGAAATCTATAAAGTTCATGGAAGGGAATGGCTGACTGTAATTGGGACAGGATACAGACTGAGGTTAGTAAAGAGACATCTATTTCCAGACTTAGAGAGTAACCATGTTCATAACTATACCTAAGTGCTATCTTTCTGCACAAATATTGCATTACTGAGAAGTAACTGTTCCTAGACTTGTAGGATGAAATTGCCCACTTAATCATAAGGATCAACATTGAATCAGCTTTTTAAAAATAATGATTGCATTTTAAATTTTTGTAGTTTGATATAAGGGTATATTTCCAAAATATTTTGTGCCATTCTCTGCATTTGCTGAAATGAAAATAAATAAATTAGGCATAATTATAAAAGTCCTGCCATGGCTTTCTTGGGTGCATCTTTGGATCCTTAATGAACTTATTTATTTCACATTGATTATTTGAGTCCTATATAATTTAATCTTCAGAAACAAAAAACATCTATCATCACCATCTGCAGAAGATGGAAGAAATATATATTTTTATATTTTTAATTATGTTTGTTTTCTTATTTTTTAAATTTGTTCTTTTTTGTTATACATGACAGTAGAATCTATATTGATATATCTATACAAAGATGGAATATATCTTACTCTAATTAGGATCCCAGTCTTGTGTCCCACAGCATGATGGTTAGAAATATAAATGGTTTTAATTCACAGATATGACAGTCTTTTTATCACACAAAGGAACAAATAAAGAAATAAAAATTAGGACGTTTTTCAATTTTTTTTCAGAAAAAATATTCGTATTTTTTATTTATTCTGTTGGGGTTATACATGACAGTAGAGTATATTTTGACATACTTATACAAACATGGAGTGCATCATATTCTAATTAGGATCCCAGTCTTGTGGTTGTACATGATGTGGAGAATCACTTTTGTGTAGTCATATAAGTAAACATGAAAATTATGTCACAACCACTCCACTGTCTTTTCTATTCCTATACCCCCTCCTTTCCCTTCATTTACCTTTGTCTAATTTACTAAACTTCTATTCTTCTATTCTCTTCTGTCCCCATTTGTTGTGTTAGCATAGACATATCAGAGAGAAAATTCAACCTTTTGTTTTGGGGGATTGGCTTATTTTGCATAGCACAATAGTGTCCAGAGCCATCCATTTACTGGCAAAAGGCATAAAAGTCATTCTTTTTTATGGCAGAATAAAACTCTATTTTGTATATATACTACATTTCTTTATCCATTCATCTGTTTCTGGGTATCTAGGTTGGTTCCATAGCTTAGCTATTGTGAATTATGCTGCTTTATATATATTGTGGCTGTATCACTATAGTATGCTGATTTTAAGGCCTTTGGGTGTAAACAAAGAGAGGGATAACTGGGTAAAATGATGGTTATATTTGAAGTTTTCTGAGGAATCTCCATTACTGCTTTCCAGAGTAGTTGTACTAATTTGCACTCCACCAGCAACGTATGAATGTACCCTTTTCCCCATATACTCACCAACAATTATTAAAACTTGTATTCTTGATTGTTGCCATTCTAACCAGAGTGAGATGAAATTTCAGGGTGGCTTTTGTTTGCATTTCTATAATTACTAGAGATGTTGAACATTTTTACAAATATTTGTTGAACATTCGTATTTATTCTTCTGTGAAGTGTCTATTCAGTTCCTCTGCTCATTTATTGATTTTTTTTGGCACTAAATTTTTTGAGTTTTTATATATACTAGAGATTATGCTCTGAGGTGCAAGTAGTAAATATTTTCTCCCATTCTGTAATCTCTCTCTTCACATTATTAATTGTTTCCTTTGTCGTGATACCGTCCCATTTACCAATTCTTGATTTTACTTCTTCACTTTAGGAGTCTTGTTTATGAAGTCAGTTCCTAGACTGACATGATGGGGTGGGTATTGGGCCTACATTTTCTTCTAGTACATGCAGGGATTCTGGTCTAATGCTACTTTGAGTTTCATACAGGTGAGAGTTAGGGGTTAAATTCCATTCTGCTACATATAGATTTCCAGTTTTCTCAGCCCCATTTGTTGAAGAGGCTATCTTTTCTCCAATGTATGTTTATGGCTCCTTTGTCTAGAAAGAGATAACTGTATTTATGTGGGTTTGTCTCTGTGTCCTCTATTCTGTTCCTGTCTTCATATCTGTTTTGTTCTAATTCAATGCTGTTTTTGTTACTGTAGTTCTGTTGTATAATTTACGTTTGGTATTATAATGTTTCCTGCTTCACATTTCTCACTAAAGACTGCATTGACTATTCTAGGCCTCTTATTTTTCCAAATGAATTTCTTGATTGCTTTTTCTATTTCTATAAAGAATGTAATTGGAATTTTAATAGAAATGGCATTAAATCAGTATAGCACTTTTGGTAGTATGGCCATATTGATAATATTAATTCTGGCTGTTCAAGATCTTTACATCTTCTAAGGTTTTCTTCAATTTCTTTCTTTAGTGTTCTAAAGTTTCTATTGTAGAGATACTTCACCTCTTTTGTTAGATTGATTCCCAGGTATTTCTTTCTCTCTCTCTCTCTCTTTTTTTTTTTTTTTTTTTTTTTTTTTTTTTTTTTTTTTTTTTTTTTGAGGCTATTGTGAATGAAAGTTTTCCTAATTTCTCTTTCAGCTGACTCATTGGTGTATAGAAATGCAATAAATTTGTGGGTGTAGATTTTATATCTTGTTACTTTGTTGAATTTGTTTATGAGTTCTTTAAGTTTTCTGGTGAAGTTTTTCTGATCTTCTAAATATAAGATCATGTCAAAGAAAATAGAGCATCCATATCTTGTTCAGTTCTTAGAGGGAATTCTTTCAATTTTTGTTCATTTAGAATGATGTTGGCATTGGGTTTAACATATACATCTTTTACAATATTGAGGTATGTTCCTAGTATGCCTAGTTTTTCTAGTGTGTTGAAAATGATTGGATGCTTTGTGTCAAATGTTTTTTTTGTTTTTTTTTTTTGCATCTATTGAAATAACCATGGGATTCTTGTGTTTAAGTCTACTTATGTGCTAAATTACATTTATTCATTTTTGTATGTTGAACCAGCCTTGCATTCCTAGAATGAAACCCATTTGGTAATGTTGCACTATCTTTTTAATGTGTTTTTGTATGAAGTTGCCACTATTTTATAAAAAAATTTGCATCTATGTTCATCAGGGATATTGGTCTGAAGTTAACTTTCCTTGACACATCACTGTCTGGTTTTGGTATTACCTTCATAGAATGAAGTTGGAAGGGTTCCCTCTTTTTATATTTTATATGATAATTTGAGGAAAACTGGTGTTAGTTCTTCTTTGAAGGTCTAGTAGAATTTGGATAAGGATCTATCTGGTCCTGGGTTTTTTGTTTTTGTTTTTTTTTTTTGTAGGCTTAATGGCATCTTCAATTTTATTGCTTAAAATTGACCTGTTTATATTTTCTATGTCCTCCTAGTTCAATTTTGGTAGTTCATATGTCTCTAGAAATTTGTTGATGTCTTCAAGATTTTCTGTTTTATTGGAGTATAAGTTTTCAAGATAGTTTATGATTATCCTCTATATATCAGTGGTGTCTGTGGTGATATTTACTTTTTTATCATGAATTTTAGAAATTTGAGTTTTTTTCTTTTGTTATGGTTTGTATGTGAGGTATCTTCCCAAAGCTCACATGTGAAACAATGCAAGAAAGTTCAGAGAAGAAATGATTGGGTTGTGAGAGAATTAACCCAATCAGTGAATTAATCACCTGATGGCATTGAGTGGTAACTGAAGGCAAGTGGGTTGTGGCTGGAGGATATGGGGCACTGGGAGTGTGGTTTTAGGGTATATATTTGTATCTGGTAAGTGGAGTTTCTCTCTCTCTCTCTCTCTCTCTCTCTGCTTCTGATCATAATGTAAGCTGCTCTCTCTGTTACACTTTTCTGCCATGATGTTCTGCTTCACATCAAGCCCCAAGGAATGGAGCCTGCTGTCTGTGGATTGAGACCTCTGAAACTATGAACCCCCCAATAAACTTTCCTCCTCTACAGTTGTTCTGGTTGGATCCTTTCATCATAGTTGCAAAAAGTCTGATTAAAACACTTTCTTTATCTTGGTTAGCATAGCTCAGAGTTTATCAAAATTGTGTTTATTTTTTGAGAGAACCAATTCTTTGTATTTTGAAATTTTTTGTTGTTTGTTTCAATTTCATTGATTTTGGCTTCAATTTTAACTATTTCCTGTCTTCTACTGCTTTTGGTGTAGATTTGTTCTTCTTGGGCCTTAGAGTATAATGTTAAGTTATTTATTTGGTGACTATATTCTTTTAATGAATGAGCTCAGTGTTACAAACTTTTCTCTTACACTCATCTTCAGAGTGTCCTAGAGATTTTGATATGTTGAATTGCTATTCTCATTTACATATACATTTTTTTTCACTTTACCTCTGATTTCTTCTGCTATCCATTAATCATTCAATAATGTATTATTTAGTCTCCAGGTTTTAGAGTACCTTCTATTTTTCATTTTATTATAGATTTCTAATTTCATCCCATTATGATCTGATAGAATGCAAGTTATTATATCTGTTTTTTTGTATTTTCTAAGAGTTGCTTTGTGACCTAAGATATGGTCAATTTTAGGATATGATCCATGTGCTGCTAATAAAAAATGCATTTAGTCATTTGATGGATAAAATATTCTATATATGTCTGTTAAGTCTAAAGTATTAATTTTATTTTTTTGGTTCGATAGTTCTTTGTTTAGTTTTTCTTGGATGATCTATCTGGTGATGAGAGAGGTGTGTTAAAGTCATCCAATATTATTGCTTTGTGGTCTATTTGATTCTTGAAATTGAGAAGGGTTTGTTTGATGTACATAGAGGCTTCACTGTTAGGGGCATGAATATTATGATCATTATTTCTTGTTTTATAATTTTCTTAAGTAGTATGAAATGACCTTGTTTGTCCCTTCTGATTAGCTTAGACTTGAAGTCCATTTTATCTGATATGAAGATAGAAACCCCTGCTTGTTTACAAGATCCATGTGAATGGCATGTTTTTTCCCATCCTTTTACCTTAGCCTGTGGATGTCTTTATCTATGAGGTGAGTCTCTTGGGGACAGCATATTGTTGTATCTTGTTTTCTAATTCAATATGCCAGTTTATGTCTTTTGATTGATGAGTTTAGGTCATTTACAATGTTATTATTGAGAAATAATTTTTATTCTCTGTCATTTTGATTTATTTCTGGTTTTTAGTTTGAATTAGTTTCTCCTTTGATTAAGTATTCTTCTAGTGTAGCTCCTCCCTTTTCTGGTTTTCACTATTCTTTTTTATTTTGTTTTCATGAAATAGTTTATTGCATATATTTCATAGTGCAGGCTTTCTAGTTGTGAATTCTTTAAACTTTTGTTTATTATGGAAGGTTTTTATTTCATCATCAAATCTGAAGCTTTATTGTATTGGGTGTAGTATTATTGGTTGGCATCCATTTTCTTTCAGAAATTGGTATATATTACCCCAAGACCTCCTAGCTTTAAGGGTGTGAGGTGAGAAGTCAGTGGAGATCTGGATTGGTTTTCCTATAAATGTGACCTGTCAGTTTTCTCTAGCAGCTTTTAAATTTGTCCTTATTCTGTGTGTTGGGCATTTTCATAATAATGTTCCTTGGTGTGTAGATCTGTCGTAGTTTTTGTTTGTTTGTTTGTTTGTTTCTTTTAATATAGTTGGAGTCTTGTAAGCCTCCTGTATCTGATTTTCCATTTCATTCTTCAGGTTTGGGAAATTTTCTGATATTATTTCATTGAAAACTTGTGCATTTTTTGGTTTGTACTTCCAAGCTTTTGTCTATCCTGACAGTTCTTAAATTTTATCTTTTCATGTTATCCCATATTTCTTGAAAGTTCAGTTTGTGGTCTCTTAACATCTTTTATCCAGGATCAACTTTATTTTCAAGATTATATGTTTTGTCTTCATTGCCTGAAACTCTATCTTCCAAGTGTTCTAATCTGCTGGTGATGCTTTCCATTGAGTTTTTAATTTGGTTTATTGATTCCTTCATTTCAAGGATTTCTTTTTGAGTCTTCATGAGGATTTCTATCTCCTTATTGAAATGATTTTTCACTTCCTAGATTTCATCTCTGATTTCACTCCTTACATTGCCTTTTACCTTGCAGATTAGTTTAACTATGAACTTCTAAAATTCTTTCTCTGACATTTTATCCACTGTGATATCACTGGATTCTGTTAGTAAGGTATTTTGATTTTTTTGAATTGTTTTTCCCCTTGCTTTTTCATATGTGTTGTATGTATACTCATTTATCAGTAAGTATCTGAGGCAGCACAGCTTCTACTCTATAAATTCATAGCGTCCTTGGGGGTTTCTAGTACCTCATGATTTATTAGGGGGAGAGAAATAATAAAAACAGCCAATGAAACACTATACAGCATTAAAATAAATATTTAGTGCATTTTTCCATTTTAAATAAATAGTCCAATGTCCTGAATGAAGCATGTACTCAATACAGTAACACATCATAATTTAGTCAGAATAACCTGCTATTGCAATAAGACAATCCTGTTTGTATTGTGAAAGATAATAATAATCAGTTCATGTGACTTGTGCTTGAGCAATATGTCATACTGGGACTTATCACTTTGATTAGACATTGGAATTTCTATATATTCTAGAGAACAAAAAATGAGAAAAGTGGTACCTTTTAGGATTCACCTGCCAATACCTATAATCTAAAAAAAAATGGTCATTCAAACATAATCATTGATTTAATAAATACATATTAAGTACAAACTATGTTCCTGACATTATTTTCAGGATACATCAATGGTACAAAAATTTATACCCTCATAGATTTTATATTTTTCCTCATTTATTGATTTATTGATTTATTGATTTTTGGTACTGGGGATTGAACTAAGGGGTACTCGATCATTGAGCCACATCCCTAGCCCTATTTTGTGTTTTATGTAGAGACAGGGTCTCACTGAGTTGCTTAGCACTTCCCCATTGCTGAGGCTGGCTTTGAACTTGCAATTCTCCTGTCTCAGCCTCCCAAAGTGCAAGGCTTATAGGCGTGCGCCACTGCACCCAGCTTTTCCATATTTAAATATGACTAGAAGTGATCTATAAGTGCACACCCATCCTCAAATATTTGGTTATTTTTCTACTGCACAATTTTCCGTACCTAGAACAACCTTGACTTTCTTCCCTATTTACTACATCCAATATAGAGCCATTTTAGGATAAAATAAGAAACTTATGAAAACATGGTCCCTTATGCCCAGATACATCATTGAAAATAAATTAGGTGAATATGGAAATGTCTTAATTATTTTAGGTCATCAGTTTACATTTGATGAGAAGGATAGATAGAAGAAGATATAATAAAGCTAAACTAGATATTGATTTAATTTAAACTAAGATCAAACATTTGACTTGGTTTTGGAAAATTTAAGCAATTATAAGAGTCTGCTTAATTGAGTGTGTGTATCCTAGGTTATCATTATGCTTTTTATTAAAAGATTATACTTATAGAAAAAACATATAAGACAATCTAGTATCTCTATCTTCCCTAAATTAAATTCTTATCCAATATATTTAATAAGCACTGCCTATCTGACTTTCATTTAAACATTTCCAGTGCTCAGAAGGTAGTTTACTATGGCTTAAAAACAACTCATTTTTTTCCAGCCTATCCCTGATTCTGCAGTGCTCCGAGCCCAGCATAGTATCCTAAACACATACAATCATGTGCAAAATATACTGGGCATCTCTCCTCACTTTATAAGTTAAGCAACATAACTTTATAGGATGATCCCTGTGTCATACTACTGACATAAATATTTGGGTCACCTAAGTTGGTACTTTTCATTCTCTGAATGTTTTAGACTATAAATATTTTTTGAAACAATAAAAAGGCATAAGAGAAAAGAAAGCAACTGATATAGAGTTGGGGAATATTTGTTTTACCAAAAATAAAATTAAAATATGAAAATATATTATCTACTTTGATCAATCAAATTTTTTGATAAATATTAAATAGAAACTATATTTCATACTGTGTAATGAAATTATACAAGACATAACAATCATAAATATCTATGCCACATACAATGGATCATCATCTACGTACATCAAACAAACCCTTCTCTATTTCCAGAATCAAATAGACCACAATGCAATAATACCAGGTGACTTTAACATACTTCACTCATTGCTGGATAGATCCTCCAAACAAAAACTAAACATAGAACCTACAGAACTAAATAATACACAATAATTTGGACTTAACAGATATATAGAATATTTTGTTCATCAATGAGTGAACACACTTTTTTTTCTCAGAAGCACATGGATCCTTTTTTAAAATAGACCATAAATTTGCCACAAAGCAAATGTTAGGAAATATTAAAAAACTGAGATATACCTGGCATTCTCTCAGATCATAATGTAATGAAACTAGGAATCAACAATACAATAAAAATTAGAAAATAATTTAATACCTGGAGATTAAATAATATGCTATTGAATGACAAATGGATAGTACAAGAAATCAGGTATGAAATAAAAGAAATACTTGAGTTAAATGAGAATAGTGATACAACATATCAAAATTTCTGGGGCACTATGAAGGCAGAGCTAAGAAGAAAGTTCATTGCATTGAGTTTTTTCATTAAAAGAATAGGAAGTCAACAAATAAATGACCTAACATTACATGTCAAAACCCTAGAAACAGAACAAATCAACACCAAAAGCACAAGACAGAAAATAATTAAAAGCAGAGCTTAAATCAATGAAATTGAAGCAAAAGAAACAATTCAAAAAACTGAGAAAACAAAGTTGGCTCTTTGAAAATAAATAAATAAAATTGATAAACCCTTAGCCACACTAATGAAGACAAAGAAAGAAAAACCTCAAATTACTAAAATCCATGATGAAAAAGGATATATTACGATGGACACTACTGAAATACAGAAGATAATCAGAAACTATTTTGAACATTTATACTGCAGGAAAATAGAAAATTTTGAAGATGTCAAAGAATTTCTAGAGACATATGACCTACCTAAACTGAATTAGGAGGACATACACAGTTTAAACAGGTCAATTTCAAACAAAGAAATAGAAGACACCATCAAAAGCCAACCAATTAAGAAAAGCCCAGGACCAAATGAATTCTCAGCCAAGTTCTATAAGACCTTCAAAGAAGAATTAACACCAATATTGCTCAAATTGTTCCATGAAATAGAAAAATAGGGAACCTTTCCAAACTCATTCTATGAAGCTAGTATCACCCTGCAAAAAACTCAAATCAAAGTGGATCAAGGACTAGGTACTAGAGCAGAGACCCCATGTCTATTAGAAGAAAAAGTAGCCCCACCATATCGGCTTAGTTACTGACTTCCTTAACAAGACCCCTAAAGCACAAGAAGTAAACTGAACAGTCAATAAATGGCATGAAATGAAACCAAAAAGCTTCATCACAGGAAAAGAAATAATAAATAACATGAAGAGAGAGTCTACAGATGGGAGAAAATCTTTACCATGTGAATCTCAGAGCATTAATCTTTAAGATATATAAAGAACTCAAAAACTTTAACACCAAAAAACAAAAACATAACAATAAATGGACATAACAATAAATGGACATAACAATAAACATAACAATAAAAAGGAATTGAACAGACACTTCACAGAAGAAATACAATCGATGAACAAATATATGAAAAAATGTTCAACATTTCTACCAATTAGAGAAATGCAAATCTAAATCACTCTGATCTCATCTCACTCTAGTCACAGTGGAAATTTTCAAGAATACAAGCAATAATAAATGTTAGCGAGGATTTAGGGAAAATAGTTCACTCATACATTGCTGGTGAGGCTGCAAATTGGTGCAACCACTATGTAAAGCACTATGGAGATTCCTCAGAAAACTTGGAATGGAACCACCATTTGACCCAGTTATCCCACTGCTCTGTCTATATCCAAAGGAATTAAAAGTAGCATACTACAGTGATGCAGCAACACCAATGTTTATAGCAGCTCAGTTCACAATAGCTGAACCATGAAACCAACCTAGGTGCCCTTCAACAGATGAATGGATAAAGAAAATGTGGTATATATACAGAATGGAATATTACTCAGCCTTAAAGAAGAATGAAATTATGGCATTTGCCAGTAAATGGATGGAGCAGGAGGATATCATACCAAGAAAAATAAGCCAGTCCCAAAGAAACAAAGGCTGAATATTTTCTCTGATATGCAGATGCTAATTCACAATAAAGGTGGGAGGGCTTAGGAAGAATAGATGTACTTTGGATTAAACAAAGTGGAGTGATAGGAGGGGAGTGGGTATGGGTGTGGGAAGGATAGTGGAATGAATTGAATATCATTACCCTATGTGCATACATAATTACATGACTGGTGTAACTCTATATCATGTACAACCAGAATAATGAGAAGTTATACTCCATTTATGTATGATGAGTCAAAATCCATTCTACAGTCATGTATAACTAATTAGAACAAATAAAAAAGTTCATTCCAAAAATAGAGATAGTACATAAAATCAGAATTTAAAAGCTGGATAAATTTTATATTATGAAAAAGTAACTACACCAACCTAATTTTACTATAAACCAAGAAAAGGCTTCCAAGAATCCATGTTGAGAATTCACTGAAATAGATAACAAATATTCCTTTCAACTCTGAAGCCTCAGGTGCTTTTTATAAGCAGTGTTTTTCCAATCCACTAGAGCAATCTATTTTATTTAAGCTAAGATCCTGACTTAATATTTATCCTTATTCTATTTCAACTTATGCGTGTTCAAACATTAGTCCAAAAGATCAACATGTTTTAGAACCTTGACTTCTTTCTTAGCTTTGTATCATATGCAAATATAAAATGTTTACTTTCTACAGTCATTTGTTAAAATGGAAGAAAGAACCCTATAGAGAGTTTATCCTTCCATTAGGTCAAGTATAACTGTTCAAATAGCTGTAGTAGAACAACTGTGGTATCACCCAAATCACATTTTCTCTCTTTTATATAAAAGGCAGATCCATTAGAGTTTATTAGGACTGGATATTAAAAACTTCTAAGCCAACATGTCTTATACTCACTGTATAATAGCTTGGTCAAGCAGTCACCCTCTTCATGTAAAATGTACATGATGTTGAGAAATTGTAAATACCTCCTCAGTAAAGTCACATTTTTTTCAGAACAGCTCTGTACAAAACTTGTTTCTATTTTCTGATAAAATTTATATCCTTCTATATTTGGCTCATAGGTGGTAGTTTTGCCCCTCAGGGCCCTTTGGAATAAGTCTTTTCCATAATAGTTCTTTAAAGATTGGATAGCAATATAACCATGGTTTCCCAAGTATTATCTTTTCCTGGCTAAAAATTCTGAGGTTTTTTTGAGATCTTCATATGACATTGTTTCAAGTCATGTCACTATTTCAGACATGCTCCAAGTGACAATTCTTTTTTAAAGTACACCACCTGTAACTGAGCAAATCATTATAGCTGTAGTCCTTTAGACACATGCATGCACAAAGAACCAGAATGATTCAATTCATTGAAACCTATGTGAATTTAATCATATTTAACAAATACAAATTAAATACCACCTTAACAGCTCCTGCTGACTGAGGATTTACCTAATTTACTCCAGAATCAATCTAGAATTTTTTAATTGGTTGAACTTTGTTTAAAAATACCCATTTCTGATTAAATTAAGAGAACTAAAAGAAATAAAATGAAATGTAAAAGTACTTCTTATTCTTTGTCCCCCAGTCTCAATTCTTGGAAGTAACCATAATTAAAATTCTCATGAGAACTTTTGCAAATTTTCTTTGAATGCATAAATGTATCCCATGATCTATTTTCTTTTACTTTCACATAAATTGGATCATATACATTCTCATCTAGAATTTTATTTTTTCACTTATCTCGCCAAGATACCCAAGATAAGTGGAAAATGCAAATGAGTAGACTTACTACTTTAAGCAGCTTTTAACATTCTCTAGCGTGACAGACATTTAGGTTGGTTCTAGCTCATAGACTTTTGTGCACATTCACACATTTATCTGTACCATAAATTGTTGGAAGTTGAATTAGTGGAACTGAATGTATGTGTTGTTTACTTCAATAGATATTGCCCAAGTAGAACTTAGAAACATACACACATGAAAACACACACTTGGACTGCACTCCAGACATACTAATTTTAAATTTCAGGATGCATAGTCTGCAATATAGCATAGGAAGTGATATACAATTTTTAAAACAAATTTGAAGTGCAGAGAAGGTTGAAAATAATTTTTAGAACTTATTCTTTGAAAATATGTTAAATCACATAAGCTTTTCTGACAGCTGTAACAGTTGATTCACATTGAGACAACTAACAACCAACACTTCTAAACCTTTTGGAGAGTAAGTTTGGGACTCATGATCCTCCTGCTTCAGCCTCAGGAACTGCTAGGATTACAGGTATGCACCACTGCGCCTGGCAAAACTATGGAATTTTTAAAATAATAAACTGAAGGCTCCCTAAGGGACATAAATAGTATAATTAGGGAGGTACATATAACCTACTTATTGATGGGAAGATTCGATATCTTATTCATGATTCCCTAAAATTAAATACGTTTAACATTTTAATTCAAAATTATATTTTTACTGACAATAAGTTGACTCTGAAAATTATATGAAAGAACAAAAAGTCAAGAGTAACACCTAGAGGAAATCAAAATTTAATATAAAACCGTATTTAAGATATTTTGATACTATTTCAATGATAAGTTAATAGACCAATGGCAAAGGAAGAAAGTCAAGTATATTTATGAAGCAAAGTATTTGGTTTGTCAATATTATGTTTTAATTTGCTTGTCAACTTATATTTAGACGTGGAACAATTGTAATAAATATATATATATATATATATATATATATATATATGGCATTCATATAATTGTGTGTGTGTGTGTATGTGGATGGTAGCATTTCAAATTTTCAGAAAAGGTCAGCTATTTAATACATAATGGTAGCCCACTTGATAACACTTTGAAAAAAATCCCTATGTCATGCTGCACATAAAAATAAATTTCATAAGGAATCAAGATCTAACTGGTGCCCCATGTGGTGGTGAACAACTGTAATCTCAGCTACCTGGGAGGATGAGGCAAGATGGTCACCAAGATGGAGGTCAGCCTCAGCAACTTAGTGAAACTCTCAACTTGGTGAGATACTGTCTTATAAGTGAATAAAAAGGGCTTGGGATATAGCTTAGTGGTAGATCATCCTGGGTTCCATCTCCAATACCATACAAAACAATATTAATATTAATAATATTAATTATAATAATATTGATAAAGAAAAAGTAATTATTGAACTTTAGCCCATTATGTCAAATTGCTCCTGGCTGTAAACACAGAGCAGAGTGCCTTTTCGGGGTCTTCAGTGCCCTGCAAAGTGGGGACAGTATAGTCCATCAACCTTGGGTAGCTTTCCTGACCCTTCGGGGACCAGCTCATCATGAATTTTATGCCATTTATTGTCCCTGGTTGCCTATATTTGAGCAATAAATTTGCTTTGCTTTAAAAAGAAAAATAAAAAGTAATTGTTGAATAACACTTCTATCTTGCAAAAAGATATGTCATTTTTGCTAGCAGATTATCTTAATGCCCAAAGCCACAAACTGGAGCACAGAGGAGGTGCTCACTATTTATTAAAGGACTTAAAGATGAGTCATATATTGTATTAAAGTTCTTAAAATTCTGTTTAAAGTATTATGCAACTTAAAAGAAAAACCATACATGACAGAATTGTTTAACAACTTTAAGCATATTAATCATAAAAGACAAACAGCCCACCTAAAAATTGGTAAAAGATAGGTGTAACCATAGTTATTAGCCAAATAGTCAATACATATTTGAAAAGAAAATTCTAATTATCAGAATTCTAATTCTAATTATCAGAAAATTACAAATTAGGAGCTGGGGATATAGCTCAGTTGATAGAGTGCTTGTCTAACATGTACAAGGCCCTGGGTTCAATCCCCAGCACAAAGAAAGAAAAGAAAAGAAAATTACAAATTAAAACTAATGGGATATATTCATAAACTTCCAACTGAAAAGACATTTTAAAAAGCATTAAGTGTTAGCCACAATATGGAGAGATGAGAACCCTTATAGACTGTTGATGGGAGCATAATTGCTGTTAGTACTTTGGGGACCTTGTTTGCAGTAGTCTGCTCCCTATGAAGTCTCATAGAAAACTCTCACACTAGTTGGGAAATGTCAGTTGCAGACCAGTTCTTACTTGTTAATAGACATTAAGTACAAAGCCAGTTCTTACTTTTAATCTGCATTAAGTCCAAAGAAGCAGTTTCCCTCGCTGTTAAACTTCAATACTCTTCAGAAACGAAATTATCAGAAGACAAATCAAGAATTTAATACATACTCTACTTTTATTAGAATGAGAATCTCAGCATATGTCTGGAGATTTGATGTCCCTAATCACTGTTATATTTCACATTCCTACAACATTTGTGTTCTCTTTAAGAAGTAAGTATCCATATTATTTTATGCCCATTTTCAGACAAGGATGTTTAAGATTGCCCTTTGTGTATTGTGATTGATGGCATCAAGACTACTGGTTATCTACAAATAATTCCCTAAAAATATATTGTTCTTCAGATTTTAAGAAATTCTCTTAATTACTGACAAGAAAACATTTCTGAGTTCATTAGTTAGAAAATAATATAAAGTACTCTAAAGCAAAACAAATGACCCAAAGAAGTAGATTACATTATTTCAAATAACAAAATTCTTGGGTACAGGTTTTATATACCTTTATTAAAGTTTTGTCAGTATCCTGTTTTGCTCCCTAAAACAACTACTGGTTTATAATAAATACTAGCATAATATTTAGTCTCCATTTGTTCATCTGTAAGAGGTTTTACCTAGATATCATCCTTTGGTGTCAGAACATTATAAGATTTGTAATACATACCATTGCCTTTTCCCTTTTTCCTTCACTAGAGATAAAAGGCATTTAGCAAGATGGGCCAATGCATAAAACTGTTTAATTATCAGGATTCAACATGTCTATTTTCAAGGGTTCTTACACATTTTCAGACTAGTGGAAGATGTTTAACTTAGACTAACATCAAATCTCTCACAATTATCTAAAAAAGCTGTAAGAAGTTGTTCCTTAGTAAAAAATAATCTTTGATGTTAGGACAATTCTATCTTCCATGCCTAACATAAATATTTAATATAGTTTCATATGTGTAAAAACATGAAAAGTTACACCTAATTTGTATAGGAAAGAGACACTGACTTAGTTATCATACCTGTGGGCACAAAGTTTCCAGGTGATTCGCTGCAATTCTGACAATTTTAATTCCATCTTCATTTGTTGACATGGAACAAGCAAGATTTGCAACCTTGAACATAAGTCAAAAAATGGAAATTATTTTAGATCATCAAGGAAATGCAGAAACACTTGTTATCCTGGAAAAGGAAGAGTATGCACATATTCACAAACAGCATTCTCATAAATGTCACTGTTATTTGTTTTATAGAAAAAGAAATCAGAGAAACCATTAAAACAAATAACAATAAAGTCCCCAAGAGAATTATGCAAAACAAAAAAGGAAACACTGGTGAATAAATCAGTAAATGCTACATGGTTCTTCATATCAACATCTAACCCATAATAAGAAGCTCTGAAGGGACAGGGAAAATAGTTTATGGATTGAATGCTAATACGTTCTTGGAATCTCAAATGATTGCAGTTTATTTTAAGTTTGTAATTGGTTTATTATTTCCCAGAGGTCTATTATGCATACTTAAGTTGCATTAAGCACGACTGTACCTTATTCATGTTTTATTCAGCATCAAATATACTCCCAAGCTGGACAAAGACAAGACAATTAAATAGTTTTTCCTGTTCTTTGTTTTCTATAATGTAATGGGCACTGTTTGACATTATAGCAGTAGATTTGATTCAAGCATTAGTAACACCCAAATTTATTTTACTTTATTGCTTCTGAAATTTATACACTCTTCCAGTGAAATGGGTGTTTTTTTAAATAATTGCCATTATGTCCAGTAACTTTATGTAATATTTACAAATACTTTCATTATGCCATAGAAGAGCCATGGAAAGAGTATGAGATCCTTTCTCCTTCCATTGAACTCCACTCTTGTCCTGCACTCCTCTTGCTAGCACGCTGAGGGTTACAGAGGCAATGTTTTCTCTGAAGTACAAAATCTGTCATTATCTTCATCACTGCAGGGGGATCGTTTTTCAAAGAATAATTTTTCTACTTTCCACTGAGTCCATTTATTATTATATACTTTAATACATTACAGTTTTTACTGTTCAAATTTCAAAATACATTCAGTTGTAAAGAAACCTTCACATTAGTTGCACACAGTGTAAATGAACAACAAACATAAATTGAGATCACTATTTTAAGAGTACCACAAAATTTTCATTTAAATGGATTTATAGTCTTTGCTTTTTTTATACCGTTGCTTTTAATATGTCGATAGTGAAAGAACCCTGTGGCTTAAATTTACATATAATAAAATAACAAGCATACATTATTTAACTGTGGAAGGGCATTGTTCACTTTACTAATGTACAAGGAAATGGCTTACTTGAAAAGGTCTTTTGTTGGCTTGAAGGTCACAACTTTCATATCTGACACATAATTAGCACATTTGTGAATTATCTGAAAAGGGCAACAGTTCTTGTGCCTCTCTACTCTACCCCCCCCCTCAACTTCATTCAGTGATATGAAACTTAGCAGTCTAATTGCTTCAGTATGTATTACATTAATTTGCACCTCACTTGCAGAAAATGCCTATCTATAAATCTGAGCACTGTTTTTTTAAGTATATAGGTAATATTATATATATGTGTGTGTGTGTGTGTATATGTACATACATAAGCACATATAAATGTGTCTATATGTGTGCATTTTATGTGTTTTTATACATACACACAACACATATTTATACTCATTCAATTGAAACTAAGTACTTGTTAATCCAGAGCTTAAAATGATAGATGAATATCCCCATGTTGACATTCTTTTACTTTTTTAAAATGTACTCTCTTGCTCTTTTTTTCCCTTCTTAAAGTAAACTTTCTTGTTCCAGACATTTGCTGGCCATAATATTTACTGAAAGACAATTAAATGACTAAAATAACATATAATTCATTCTAAATACAGTTTATATTTATAAAAAAAATGATTTATTTTTATACTACTATCAAATTAAATACAACTAAAAGTTTTGTTTTCTATTCAAAGTGTTCTATTCAATTAATGATTATATTATTATTATTTCTGTCTTCATTTATTCAGTGCCTATGTGTATCTGAACTTCTCCCTTTCCAGGACTGTCCAATGTCAGCTAATCTAGGTAATCAAGTATTATTTCAAGGCATTTGCAATTTTAGTGATATTTTGTACAAGGTCGTATTTAAAAGAGTGTGCATGAAAATGCAGAAAAGTTAAATGTCAGAAATAAAATTTATGTTTCCAGTGTGACTGATCTGCAACATTTTCCAAAGTCAGATCAGTGTGAGAATGAAAGCCAAATTTCTTCTATAATAAGGCTTACTAAATTTTTCATGACTTTTAAGACAATCAAGTATGTTCACAAGCACAGTATAAAGGTAACTTCCTACTTGTCAAAGAAAATAGTGTGAAAATATAATAGTAAATTATTTTGTAATATTTTCATATCTGACACCCTTTATTTGTCTACCTATGACTATGTTTGAAAAATATGGATAAAACTTCATTATATAAAGATCCTCATAATAATCTTCTGCCCACTCAGAGAAACTAAGGGATAGGGAAGTTTTGGAGACGAACAGATATGGGTTTGAATCTGACTCCCCAATCAATAAGCTCCTGATGGTAATAAAGATGCTAACCTCTCTTATGCTGCTTTGTTACCTATAAAATGTATGTGATATTATCTACCCCACTGGGACATTTTGAGAGTTAAATGAAACTGTGTGGAGGAGGTCTGATACCTGGTAGCACTGACCATACATGAACTCCTGTTCATCCCATCTACTTCTCAAGAATGAAAGTAAAAAGAAACTTCACTCTTTCAAAAGTGAATTAAAGCCTTAGGAACCTAAAGAAATTTAACAAAACATCTAATTCAAGAGCTACAAATTCAAATGTTTTGAAAACCCATACAGCAAAGAGAAGATGGCTGATTAAAGAAAGGAAACATGTACCAGAAGTTCCTCAGTACCAGACATATATAGCAGGAAGACTGCTCCTCAGTGAGGTAAGCAACTAGGGAATCTCCCTGAAACTTAATACTGAACTGTTAAAAAATTCATATAGCTACAGAAAGTTGGTAACTTGGATGTAGGAAATCATACCTTATAGACACCAGCTCTGGCCACCACCAGCAGCAGCAGAGCAGGGCAGTGAGTGCAGACAAAAGAGACGTGTGCCAAGCAGACAAAAAAAAAATTAAAAATAAAGAAAAACTGGGGGAAACCTGTGATTTACAGTGGAGGGCTGATTTTACTAGACACAGAGCTGGTAGGGAAAACATCTCAATGAAAAACAAACCCAACAGTGGTTCACAGGGGCAAAAACATCCTGTGGGGGCAGAATGCCCTCTGTCATAGATAGCACCTTGAGGGCAGGCCTCTTTGGGAAGCTCTCCATGGACATAGTGAGGAAAGCCCTCTGCAGGCACAAAGCAGACTGGCAAGTGAGGAAAATATTCCCAGACATTAAAATCTGTCCCTGTGCAGTTTGTGCAGTTGTGAACAAAGACTGGGGTTTGGGAACTCATAAAGGAAATTCTCAGCATTCAGTGAAAAACTTCCCAGAGAGTGCCTGAACAAGAGAGACTGAAACAAGCACAAAGAAAATTTTACCTGGATCATTCAGCCTCTGTATCCCAAGGGAGAAAACTCACATACTCGCTGGCACCCCATGAGAACTACTGCAAGATGCTCACTGCAGCCACACATCAGCACTCTAGGTGGATACCAGTAATTCACATCCATTGTTCTGAAGGTGAAACTTGTGCAGGGTTAGTCTCTATGTCCTGAAAATGGATTTTACCAGAAGTCCTAGAGTTATGGAAGTCTAGCAAGATATGGAAGTCTAGCAAGATTGCAGCTCTATGTCAATAGGGATCATAGTTAAAATCTCGAAGTTCCACCAACGGAGTTTGAAAATTCACCAAAGCCCAAATCCCAACTAGAAACTTCAATCTAGAACTCTACATCATCCCTGCCAGAGGATTACACAATTTGTCAGCACTCCCATCTATCCCATCCAATACTGGAAAATTGGAAGCTGAAAGTTACTACACCTGGCTAGTGGCTAGGTGAGAAACACAATAGTGGCCAAAAACACAGAGCCAAAAGTGAAGAATGAAAATTCATCCCTGCCAAAAGATTTGACCACAACAGTTGAACAAAACCTGTATCTCTCATTAAGATTCATTTTCTTCTTTTCTTTTCCTTTCTTATTTTTTTCCATATTCTCATTTTTTCTCTTTTTAAATTTTAAAATTTGTATTCAATATTTTTAAATAATTTTATTGTATTATTTTTCACTTTTTTCATTATGCATGTGTTTTTTTTGTTTTGTTTTGTTTTTTTTTTATAATGAAAAAGGTTTATTTTGTCTCATATTTCTGGTCCAAGGTCAAGAGTTCTCATCTGGTGATGGCCTTCTCACTGGCAAAGTCCAGAGGTGATATAGGGCACTACATTGAGAGAGGAAGATAAAGAGATCTAGCAAAACTTACTGTTAAACTTACATATTTCTCAAGGTGACCTGTGATTGTACATGCTCTCACTGCATAGATAGATTTGATAGATTTGTATAGATTTGTTATACACATATAACTTTATTTACACATTTTATACCTCTCTCCACATGTTCATTATTTAGTCTAAATTAGAATTACATGGGATACAATTATGTGAGGGTTCAAGTGGCTTTGTTCTTACATTTGCTGGTACATTCATATATAGGTTCTGGGCCCCCCTATCTTCCCTTCCTCACTCTCTTCCCCACTAAGAGCCACAACATCTTGTTCCCTCCTATTCTCTTTTTTATTACTTTCTGTTAATTTTTTATTCCTTTTTCTGTACAGTTGATATCTACTACCTATCTCCTGCTTCTCCTCTACCACTTTTTCAAACACTTCAAACTTTCTCTTGCTTTCCCATCCTATATAATTCCATTAAACAATAGAATATATAGTTTATGTAATTTTTACCCTATTCATGTTGCTGTGATTATTAATACAGTGGCCAACATAGTAGACATCTATTGTTGAATGTCAGATGTAGTTCACATATTTTTATATTGTTTATACTAATGTTAGATGCTGACCTCACCATTCCTATGTAAGTGACAATCAGTATTATAGATGTCAAAGGAGACACCAAACATTTAAGGCTGTACATCTGTGGCTTAAATTAGTGCTACCCCCCCCCCCACCATGATGGGCTGGAAAGAGATTCAGACACATTAAGATCATAGATTCTGATGCCAAGAAATGCTCATATCTCAACAAGGCAACAGTGAAATCTCACCCCATACATGATCTAGCCCCACCTAGAATGAACCTTAACATTATTCCAACTCAAAGATCTAAAGAGACAGAAACACCAAACCAACAACCAAGACCCCAAAAGGAACAATCAGAGAGGGACAACAACACCTACACCTTGAAACTTACTCATATGTCAAAAACAGAAGTCTCAGATCAAGTAAAATAATTACACACAAAAGGACACATGTAAGGGGGAAAAAAAAAGAGGATATGGAATCCATCTCAATTGCTGCTCGAGTCTAAGACCTCTAAAAACATGATTAAACAGGCAAACAAATCTCTCTCCAAAATTCAAAATGCCCCAATAAAGGATCCACTGATATTGAAGAGGATGAAATCCCAGAGAAAGATTATAAAAAATGGATTACTAAAATGTTCAATGGACTAAATTAAGATCTAAGGAATGAATTAAGGAGCAGGAGATTAAAGACCACTTCAATAAAGAAATGGAAACATGAAAAGAAACCAATCAAATTTAAAATTCACTTGAAAGCATCACTAACGGATTAGAAAGTATAGAAATTAGAACTTCAGACTTTGAAGACAGAACTTCAGGTCATGAAGAGAGAGCATATGAACTTGAGTATATAGCATTCAATAAAAGAGGAAAAAGTGACAGCACATGGTCAGAATATATAAGAACCTTGGGACAACATCAAGAGGCCAAACCTGACAATTGCTGAGAAAATAGAAGATGGAGATATAAGCCAAAGTTGATAAAAACATTTCAATGTGATCATTGCAGAAAACTTTTTTTTCCATATCAGAAATGAGATAGACATCTACATAAAGAAGACAGGCAGGATCCCAAAAAGACCTAATCAAAATAATGCAAATGCCTAACATATAAAATAAGAAAAATATTAAGTTTAAGAGAGAAACATCAAGTCACATTTAGTGGCAAACCAATAGGGCTCATGTCTGATTTCTCAGTTCAGATCATAAAATCCAGGAGAACCCAGAATGAGATATTCCAAACATCAAAAGAAAACCACTCTCAGCTAAGCCTGCTATACCCAGCAAAGGCTCAGTTTCAAATCTGAGGGGGAAATAAAAGATGTTCTATGACAAGAATTAACTAAAAGAATTCATGACCACCAAGCAAGCATCACAAAGAATATTCAAAGATAAACTGCACACAGAGAAACCCAAACAAACCCTAAAGCTCCAAATAGAGGAAGACCAATAGAAGAGTAATTTACTAAACAAGAATCAAGACAGTATTAAATATACCAAAAAGATCAAAATGACAGCAAATCACAAACATATATTTATATGAACATGAATGTTAATGGTCTCAACTCCCCAATTAAAAGATATAGATTAACAGAACAGAATAAAAATCAAGATTCAACTGTATGCTGTTTATAAGAGACTCATCTCATAGACAAAGACATTCACAGGCTGAATGTATAAACATGGAAAAAATATTCAACACAAATGGAGTTTGAAAACAAGCATAGTAGCTGTTCTCATATCTTACAAGATAGATATTGCTAACCTGTTAACATAACTATGGGTTAATTTAGAAGTCAAGTCAAGCTGACCCCATTTCTGCTCAGACACCTTACCCTGCTCCCCCTCCTTCTCCTCTTCCCCCATTCACCCAGAGGCGGACATCTTCACCCACCTGCACCCTGACCACAGCACTCACAGACTTTAACCTACTTTCTGAGTATGTACAGGGGCCTGCCAGTTCCATGAACTGGTGGCAATGTACTCGCTTCTGCTCCTCCTGCCCCTTCCCCTTTGAGGTTCTTGAAGTTCTGAAGTTTGCTCTCTTCCTGCAATAGCAAGGGCTAAGCCCATGTCCAATACATAGCCTAGATTCTGACTTATAAAAATTTGGTTTAGAAGAAGTCTGCTGCTGTTCTCTCTGCACAGAGGCAGCCACATCAGATTTCCTGACAATAAACTCGCTTCTGCTTAGCTCCAGTGTGTTGAGTGGTCAATCCTATGCCAGTTTCCCAACAGATATCAAGCAAAAATTAATCAGAAGAGACAGCCTGGTAAAGGGAAAAATCTAACAAGAAGATATAACAGTAGTAAACATTTATACCCCAAATATCAGCACACTTAATTACATTGCATTAAAAAAATACTTCCTGGAATTAAATCTCAGATAGACCCCAACATGATAATATTGGGTGATTTCAACACATACTTACATTAATAGGTCATGAAAACATAAAATCAGGGGGCGGTTCCAAGATGGCGGCCTAGACAGTCCACTCTGCGCTAGGCTCTCAGGGACCAAGGCTGGAAGTGGTGGAGGCGCCGTTTTCCAGCCAGCTTCCTGGCATCATTCTGCAGCTCAACATCCCACGCAGGAACTTCGCTCATGTGTGTGTGAGTACAGGATCACCGGGAGGCAGCCATAGCCAGGAGGCGTGGCTTCGGCGCGGCCGGAGAAACACGGTTGCAGCCCGGGCCTCGGCCCAGGGCTACGGCTATCCGAGACTGAGACTGGAAGTAGCGGGGTGCCAGCTTCCAACCAGTTTTTTGGCAGCTCTGCGGCATACTGCCCCACAAGTCTTGCTCGCGTGTGCAAGCGCAGGGCCACTGGGAGGCAGCGGTAGCCAAGAGGCGTGGCTTCAGCACCGGCTCCAGCCGGCAGAAAGCAGTTGTAGCTGGGGGCCTCGGCCCAGGGCTCAGGCTCTCTGAGACCGAGACTGGAAGTAGCAGTGTGTCATTTTCCAACCAGCTTCTTGGGCACCTCTCTGCAACTCACCGCCCCACGCAAGTCTCGCTTCAGGAGACAGCCGTAGCCGGGAGGCGTGACTTCGGCGCCGACTGGCGGAGTGCAGTTGTGATGGGGGATCCGGCCCAGGGCTCCAGCCCAGAGTTTACCCTGGATGTGCCGGGCCTGCTTCCGCACAGGATGCCTGGCCCCAGCACCCACCCAACCGCAAGAGACCGCTAGCAGTTGCTACTGTGGACCGACCATCTCCTGAGCGGAACCCCAGCTATTGTTCTTTGTGGACCACCTTCTAACACAGCGGAACTTCCTACACACCAGGGGGCGCAGGTGAACACCTGGAAGCAAACCTTCGCCATGGTGGAACAGCGACTCCACCAGCGGCCCAGAGTTTCATCTTGGCCTGGGACCAGCACCAAGGATAGCAGCTGGGAAAGTCCAGCAAACAACGGACAACGCCACCTACTGGAGGAGAGGTAACGAAACCCTGCAGGGAAACTATAACCATATAGGAGTCAAAACTGTAACACCTTGGATCAGCAGAGCTAGAAGGAAAGACACACAAACATCATGAGAAATCAAGGGAAGAAAGTGACTCAAACAAACCAAGATACTACACTACTAGAATCCATGGTCTGTACAGCAGGAGGAATGACAGAACAGGAATTCAGGATGTACATAATTAAATGGTCGGTGACTTAAAGAATGATATAAGAGAGCAAACCCAGTCAGCAATAGATCACTTTGATAAAGAGATTCGTAGGCAAATACAGGAAGTAAAAGATCACTTCGATAAAGAGATACACAGGCAAATACTGGAAGTAAAAATCACTACAATAAGGAGATAGAGATTCTGAAAAGGATCCAAACAGAAATCCTTGAAATGAAAGAAACAATAAACCAAATCAAAAACTCAATAGAAAGCATCACCAGAAGATTAGACCACTTGGAAGACAGAACCTCAGATAATGAAGACAAAATATTTAACCTGGAGAATAGAGTTGACCACACAGTGAAGATGGTAAGAAGCCATGAACAGAGCACCCAAGAGCTTTAGGACAACATTAAAAGACCAAACTTGAGAATTATTGGGATAGAAGAATGCATAGTACTCCAAATCAAAGGAATGAACAACCTATTCAATGAAATAATATCAGAAAACTTTCCAAATATGAAGAATGAATTGGATAATCAAATTCAAGAGGCTTACAGGACACCAAATGTTCAAAATCACAACAGACCTACACCAAGCCACATCATAATGAAAATGCCTAACATTCAGAACAAGGAGAGAATCTTAAAAGCCACAAGAGAAAGG
>PVHX01011863.1:0-62051 GCA_004024805.1 Geosciurus inauris
TATAATCGATCAACAAATATATGAGGAAATATTCAACATCTCTAATAATTAGAGAAATGCGAATCAAAACTACTCTAAGATTTCATCTCACTCCCATCAGAATGGCAATTATCAAGAATACAAACAACAATAAGTTGATGAGGATATGGGGAAAAGGCCCACTCATACCTTGCTGGCGGGACTGCAAATTGGTGCAACCCATCTGGAAAGCAGCATGGAAATTCCTTGGAAAACTTGGAATGGAACCACCATTTGGCCCAGCTATCCCATTCCTCAGTCTATACTCCAAGGATTTAAAAACAGCATACTACAGTGATGCAGCCACTTCAATGTTCATAGCAGCTCAATTCACAATAGCTAAACTGTGGAACCAGCCTAGCTAGATGCCCTTCAATAGATAAATGGATAAAGAAACTGTGTTATATATACACAATGTAATATTACTAGGCATTAAAAGAGAATAAAATTATGGCATTTTCAGGTAAAGGGGTGGAGTTGGAGAATATCGTGCTAAGCGAAGTAAGCCAATTCCAAAAAACCAAAGGCGGAAGGTTCTCTCTGATTAGTGGATGCTGATCCATAATGGGGCAGGGGGTGGACAATGTGAGGAGAATGGAGGAACTTTGGGCAAAGAGGAGGGAGGGCAGAGCAGGGGGCATGGGGTCAGGAAAGATGGTAGAATGAGATGGGCATCATTAACCTAGGCACATGTATGACTGCACATATGGTGTGACTCTACAGCGTGTACAACAAGAGAAATGAAAAGCTGTGTTCCATTTGTGTACAATGAATTAAAATGCATTCTGCTGTCATGTATACCTAATTAGAATAAATAAATACATAAATAAATTTTTAAAAAAATGAATGCAAGTAGTTTATTTGGGAATTGGTTCCGGAAACACAAACAGAGGAGTGGAAGAAATTAAACAGGGAACAGATGAACTTAATTGTGTGACTAACAAGTTAACAATGGAGCCAGTAGGGGTTATTTCTACTGGGGAAATCTGGGAAACAGACATGACCTGAAGAATGAGAGTGTTGGAGAATATTAATTCTCCAGAAGCTGTGGTGTTCCATGCCCATGGTCAAGGCAAAGTCTAGTGGTCAGAGAAAGCCCTCAGGCAGAGAGACACAAGTATTGGAAGTTGTACCAACAGATCAGAAATGGTCTATGCCATGGAGACGTGGGCAGTACAGTAGCAGCAATTTCCATACACACCATTCTCATCTGAGGATATATTAGAAAACAGATAATTATCTTATTTTCATGGTGGCATCAAGTATTTGATTAATTTGTAGAATGAACCAGAATCATGTTTTGAAGGGGCAGGAAGAATTCCTTAAGAAGAGAATATCTTTATATGTTTTTGACACTGTTTTAATGTGGTCCTACTATCTTAACAAAATAATGAATACAAAAATTTAGACTTTGGTATACTGTACATACATGTACTTTCAAATTAAACTTGTTAATGTTTTGTAAACTGTTCTCATTCCCTGTTTTATATGTAAATAAATTATATTTTTCTATCAAGCATTTTCAATTGTTGACTTCCTTGCTTTAAAATTGATTAATGTTACTATTTTGGTAATTTTGTATGTGATTTCTTTTAACTGGGGTAACTGTGCATGGAAGGTGATTTCTACTTATTTATTCAAATAAGGCAGAATCTGAATTAAATTCAGCCCTTTTCCCAAACTCTGATAATGAAGTAGGGTTTACTCATTCATTAACTCAATGTTTATCAAGTGTTTATTTTATGTCAGTCACTGTGGTAAGTGCTGGGGATGCAAAAATAAATATGATCCTTGCCTTTGAAAAACTCTTAAAATATTTGAATATAACTGCATAGACATTTCTTTATAGTAGAGTCATCTGACACACACTCATAGTCATTTGCTATATTAATTACACTTTTAATTCTAGGAGTTGAATTAGTTCAGTTCAATCTCTAATTTAACAGTCTTCCTTTCCCTTCTGTCTCAGTCCATCTTGTGTTACTGTAACAAAATACCTGAGGCAGCATTCTTTTTAAACAAAAGATGTTTATTTAGCAACCAGTTTAGAAGTTTTAAGAGCATGGTGCTGGCACTACAGTTCTGATGAGAATCTCTGGCTCACAATATGGCAGAGAGGGAAAGGACTGTGTGTAGAAGGGACTAAGCATATGTGGTGTACTTACTTTATAACAACCCACACTCATGAGAAGTAACCAATTGCATAGTTCTTTAAAAAGTTAATATTTAATGTCACCTTATCTTTTGATGCAGGATATATTCAAATTGGGGAGGAAAAAGGATTTTTAAATTTTTTTTTTACCCAGAGTAATTATTATTACTTTTGAATGATAATTTTAATAATAAAAGGTCTTTATACTAGCAGTAGAATGCTCTGTTGAACTTTCACTTTATGTAATTCCATCATGTAGATTGTTTTGGGAAACATGAAAATTTGTCTTAAGAATGATAAATGGACCTAAGACTCTGATTGAATAATGCCATGAATTTGATTCCTTAATGCAGTGCACACTTGTATAGTATAAATTAATCAACTTTTGAATCTATAATCCCTTTAGTAGTTCTCAAATATTGATTTAAGTAATGATGTTAAATTATGTATTTTTGAAATGATAAGTCTTACTTCCACTGCAATATATGAATGTCATGAAAATGTTTCCCTTTTCTCATAATTGAATCAGATGGGGAACATAGGTTAAGAATGGTTCCCTTTATACCCCATAATTTCTGAAACAATGTTATGTAAAGGAAAATAGCGACATTAATAGTGTATTTATAAATATTCCAGGTGACCTGGGGGTACAGATTGGTTATGAGTGATCAATTCTGACATTACAATAATAATCAATAATCAATAATCAAGCTTCCCTGTACAAATATCATGGTGGATTCCCATTGAGACATGGCTATGAACATGGAATATTTTGTAAGGAATATGTAGGAATAGAATTTTACATTTCTTAAGATTATAAAATATAAAAGACAGCTTCATATTCTCTCATTTAAATTTTAATGATCTTCTATTTTAAATGAGGTTTTTCCTGAGCTGTTATCTAATTTCTGCTATAAAATTGGCTATAATTTTCCATTATTCTTTTGATGACTGTCTATGCAAAGATATGTCTGGAATTAGTTTAAAGGTAAAAGTCCACTTCTTTCACTTTCTTTGAGCGAAGTATTCAATTTTTTTTCAGTATAATGCTGAATGAATATTGCATTTAATAACAATATTTAATGTCTCTAAATCTTTTTACCAATAAAAGTATATGCTTTTTATCCTATCCCTTGAAACGACAAAAACTTCTCCTCAGGGATGTCAGAAATTATGACTAGCATGCTGAACCAAATATCAGAACATCTATTTTTTATTATTTATTTCATCTGACCTTGGAATGATGCAGTGGCTCCTAAATTGTTTTCTCTAAATGACTTCATTTCTTACTCATTTACATTTCAATGACCCTTTGAATTCTCTAATTCTTATGCTACCTAACTTGTATTTTTAAGTCCTTTTAATGCAATACAATTTAGACTATTCATATTCTTTGGGTGAAGGTGGGAGTGAATAAAAGTCGGAGAGAACACAGGTTTTTCCTAGGAAAGAATCAAATGCCATCTCCTACCCTCAAAATAGACTTAGCCACAAGTAGAGTAAAGTGCAAAAAAAAAGTGCCTTTTGCTGTAGTGCAGGGGATTTCAAACTTTGTTAGGCTTCAGCATCATCCTGAAGGCTTATGAAAAATACCTACTCTGAACTTACTGAACAAGAACTAGGGCATGTGCAGCTGAACAATGTCCATCAAGGTGTGTCATTGAGTGAAGCCAGGACCTAGCTTGATCTGAAATAAGACATCAAGAAACTTTCCTTCTAACCCTGATTCTTGCATTATCCAAGACATTCCAAAAATTTGGAGCATGATTTCCTATCTATCCTGGACTTTGACTATTCAATATTAAACTTCTAGCTTGTCATTTCCCCCAGATCTTGTACTGCTGTTTTGCTCTTTCTTAATCCCTTCATTTGCCAGCTTAATATTTGTTAACTACTATTATTTTGAACTTGTACTGTTTTCCCCCAAGACTCTATGCTTTACTACTTATTCTCTTCATCCTTCTAAGCCAGCATTTCTCCTGTCTCAGAGGTTGCCTATGAATCATCTGAAATTTGTAGATCACCCCTTGGGAAACACTAGGATTCTGAGAGCTTTCATTTCTTTGTCATTAAATGAGGTCAGTAATAGCTGTTAACACTTCCTTTGGCTGAAGTGTATGGTCAGGCTAGATGAGAAAATGCTTGTTGAATGCGGAGTGCTGGGCTGCTGTATCACACCTTAGCTGGGAAGCTGAAGTCCAGGCAGCTAAATGATTTGCCAGGCCTGTGGAACCCATCTGCCAGAGTGAGGATTACATCTGACTTGATGTTTCAGAGAACATTCAACATTGGATAAACTAGACTTATATTTCAAGTGTTCCTGTGGCCTTGTAGGCCAAAGAAGTAGAATATATGATACTAGTTTTATCTTTATAAACTCTACTTAACCCAGAACTACCCTGCAGTTTACAGACAGCACTGAAGAAAAGAGAGGGATGCCTAAATAATTACTATTGGGATTCTTTTACTTACTTAACAAGGGATATATGTGGGAAAATATTTACTTTCTCCACATGATTTTAATATATATATTTTTTTAATTCTTAAACAAGTTTCCAGTGGGAGAAAAAGGCACAGAATTAAAATGAAAATATCTTAAAATTTGCCCCTGAATGTATTTTTGGAAAAAGTATACTTCAAATCTGGTAACTTGTAGTAAAAGATTCATCAGGACAGTTACTATTTTTATATTTATTCAAATTAAATACTTGTGTGTATTTTGAGGTCAAGGTTTATTTGTTTTAATATTTCAGGGAAAGGAGCTTCCTTAGAAAATGTACATTAGGATTCTATTCTTTAATTAAAATTTGGAAGAATTCTGAGGTATGTCAGTGCAGAATCAGGAGGTCAGTTCGTACTCATTTATCATTTTCTGAGATATTGTGAGAGGCACTTTACATGCTTTCATTTAGTCCTTCAGGAGAACTAACAGCTTTAGAAGCTCACATGTTATAGGCAGGAAACTGAGATTTAGAGATGTTAAATGACTTAAAGTGGAACTAAGGCTTGAAATTAGGTTTGTCTCACTTAAAACCCATATTCCTCTTGTTTCCTCAAAAGAGTACATCCAGGCTGTGATTTTTGGCTCAGTGGTAGAGCACTCAGCTAGCACATGTAAGGCATTAGGTTTAATCCTCAGTACCACATAAAAATGAATGAATGAATGAGTGAATGAATGAATAAAGAAAGAAAGAAATAATAAAAAAGATAAATGAGACAAATTAAGAGAGAGAGAGAGAGAGAGAGAGAGAGAGTACATCCAGCCAGCATTCCATCACAACATTCTTCAGAGATGCTGGCACCAATGACAGGCCTGTGAAATGGTATGGACCCTTTCTATTATGTACACAGGGCTGTAGCTACAGTTTGCTCTGGCTTGCTATGTGAGTGCACAGGCCCAAATAAGAACTCTGTGTGTTCCACCTCCCTTTATTAGTGCATGTTCTCTTGCATGTTTATCCAGTGTATGTGATGAGTTTGGGATGTGGGTGGAAGTTGTTGCAATTAGTTTTCCCTCAGGTAGAATGCTGACATCAGTTGTAATGAGATTAAAATCTTCTACTCAGCTGTTATTTGAAATTTTCTGTTGTGTTCTCATCCAACTGTTTTAACTAATTGAAGTGACTTAACCATATAATTATTTTCAAATGCTTACAATTACTTTTAGATAAATATAAATGAATGGTTGCCTCCATCTGAACAACTAAAGGAATAATTTGGTATCTTCACCCAAATAGCTACACCCTTCTAAAATATTATTGGTGGAAACACCAGCATGTATCAGTGAAGTTCAGAGGACACAAATGGTCATCTTAAAAATACTAGAATGAAAAATGCCTTCAGTTCTACCAAAATGGAGTTGTTTCATTCCTCCCAGGTCCTTCCCATTACAAATAGAAGTCACTAGATATAACACAACAAACATGAAGTTCCCAAAAGATAATAGAAGAAGTTTGTCTGCTTAGGAACCTTGGGATTTGAGGAACAACACAGCAGTGAGTACCCTGAAGTTTCTTAATAACTTTTAATATTCTGAATTGAAAACTGCAGAAATCTGAGTCAGAACTGCCCACAGACAGAATAAGAAAAAATCTCCAAGAAATTCTTGTAATCAAAGGACCAGAATAGGAGGCTGAAGAAGGATGATCAGGAGTTCAAGGCCAGCTTCAGCCATTTAGTGAGACTCTGTTTCAAAAAACAAAACAAAACAAACAAACAAAAAACCAAAACAAACAAACAAACAAAACAGAAAAAGGGTAACAAGTAGCCTAATAAGAAAACATTTGGCAGTATGTCCTAAACAATATCTCCTAAACATTTTTGGAAAAATTACAGCTTACCTTCTTCATGCTTTCAGTGGTGCTGAATCAGAACTTGATCCCCACTCCCAAATGTTGATACTGTTAGATTTTGATAAATTCCATATGTATAGTGTGTTGACCAGAGTAACTTCTAAGAAAACTATAAAAATCAATGTACTTTAAAAACTATAAATAAATTACAATAAAACTTTTAAAATGATGAAATAACCTAAAGGAAAGAAAGAAAATAGAAGCAGAAAACAAAAAGAAAATAAGCTATAAAAATGATAGACTTTAGCAATGATATACTGGTAAATTTCTATAAATGTATATGGTCTGTGGAATTACAATGAAGCCAGAATATCCAAAAACCATCTTGAAATAGAGGAAAATTGAAATAATCACACTTTCCATTTTCAAAACCTCCTCTAAAACTACAGTAATCAAGATGGTATGGCCAAAGATAAACACATAGAAAAGTGGGATATACTTGAGAGTCCAGAAACAAACCATAACATTGATGGCCAACAGATTTGCAATAAGAATGCCAAGACCATTGGATGAGGAAAGAATGTAGTGTTTTTAACAAATGGGACAATTGCATATCCATATGCAAAAGAATGAAGTTAGATTCCTTCCTTATTCTATATTCCAGAATTAGCTCTAAATGGATCATAGATTTAAATGAAAGGATTAAAACTGTAAAACTCTTAGAAACAAATATAGATGTAAAATTCATAACCTTGCATTAGACTAATGAGTTCTTAGACATGATAACAAAAACGCAAACTCTAAAAGACAGACACACTGGCCTTGAAACTTGGGAAGTTTTGTGCTTTGAATCATGTCCTTAAGAAAGTGAAAGACAACTCACAGAATGGAAGAAAATATTTGCAAATCATATATCTGATAAGAGACTTGTATCTATAATACATAAAGTACTCTGGCAACTAAATAATGAAAAGATAAGCAACAATTTTGGAAGGGACAAGGGAACTGAATAGATATTTCTCCAAAGAAATAATTCAAATGCATAATTAGCATATTAAAAGATGCTGAACATCATTGGCCATCAGGTAAATGTAATAACTGCAATGAGATATTATTTTCACTCACAAGAGTAGCTATTATCAAAAAAACAGATAATAAACTGGGCGCGGTGACTCACACTTGTAATCCCAGCACTTAGGGAGGCTGAGACAGGAGAATCGCCGAGTTCAAAGCCTGCCTCAGCAATGGCAAGGCGCTAAGCAACTCAGTGAGACCCTGTCTCTACATAAAACACAAAATAGGGCTGGGGATGTGGCTCAGTGGTCGAGTGCCCCTAAGTTCAATCCCTGGTACCAGAAAAACAAAAACAAAAACAAAACCAGATAATAGCAAATGTTGACTGGAATAAGGATAAATTCAAACCCTCATACATTATTAGTGTGAATGTAAATTGGTATAGTCACTTTGAAAAATGGCATAGCAGTTTATTGTTAAACATACAATTACTATATGGATCCAGTGATTCAAAGAATATACCGAAGAGTGTGGAAACATTTATTCACACAAAAACTAATATATGACTGTTCATAGCAGCATTGTTCATATTAGCCTTCAAATGTAAACAACTAAATGTGCATCATCTGATGAATAGATAATAATATATAACTATAAAATGGAAAATTATTCATCCATAAAAAGGAATAAATTACCAATACATGCCACAACATGAATGAACTTTGAAAACCTTATGCTGAGTGGAAAAAGCTAGTCATAAAAGATTATACTGTATTATTCCATTTATATTAATTGCCCAGAACAGATAAATCTGTAGAATCAGAAAGGAAATTACTGGTTATCTATGGCAGGCTACATGCAAGAAGTTATTTGGGAAAATAGGGAGTGAATATTAATGGATATATGTTTCTTAAGGGAATGGAAAAATGTCCAAAATTGATTGTGGTGATGGTTGAATGAGTCTGTGAATACAAAAGCCATTGAATTGTATCCTTTAAATGCACAATTTGTATCATATTAAAATCAGGGCAGCTGAAAATGTAAATGTTCTAAATACATCAATTAAAAAATCCTGGCATAGTGGTTAAAAAATATGCTCCAACAATATGCTGTCTATAAGGAATTCACCTCAAATACAACATAAGTAGGTTGGAAGTAAAAGAATGGAAAATAATACACTATGCAAGCACTCATTTTTAAAAAGCAGTTGTTGTTATGTTAATATGTGGTAAAATAGACTATAGAGCAAAGAAAATCATTAGAGACAAAGAGATACATTGCATAATTATAAGAAGATCAGTACATCAGGAAGCCATAACTATTGTAAATGTGATGTGCCCATTAACAACATAAAGCCTCAAAGTACATGAAGCAAAATGAAATAGTATACTTCTCAGTTTGAAGTTCTTTAAAACCCATTATATTCATAGTAATGATCTTTAATTACAGCATAAACTAAAATCTTCATATATTTACTAAGTCTAAATCCTCAAAGAACTGTCTCTATTTTTACCCTCAAAATATAATGTTGTCTTAGCTATTGAAGTGTGTGCATGTCGGTGGAGGGCATGTTTGTATATATTTATGACATTGACAAAGTCTTTGATTTTATAATTATAGAACTTAAGCACAGGTGATTATTTTTCAAGCATTCTTCTTTTTTTATGACATAGTGACATATACATATTCAAAAATGCAAAATCAATTTTACCTCATAAACACATACTTGTAATGGTCTTGATTCACATATATATATATGTGTATGTATATACACACACACACATGAACATATATATTGTGAAGCATCATTACTGAGTAATTGATATGACCAAGAAAGATCTCTATCCAAAGAGACAGTATCAACTTTATAAATAAAAGGAAAGTTCAATATATTTGAAAGTACTAGACTATCTATTAAGAATCCTTATCTAGTGCAAGTATAATTAATTACTTGTGCTTTCCCTGAAACTCATAAGTCTGAAAATTGTGGGTTTTGAATTTATTCTTTTTTGAGGGGAGAGAGTATTGGGGATGGAACTCAGGGGCACTTGACCACTAAGCCACATCCCCAGACCTATTTTGTATTTTATTTAGAGACAGGTCATGCTTAGTTGCTTAGTGCTTCACTTTTGCTGAGGCTGGCTTTGAACTCGTGACCCTCCTGCCTCAGCCTCACGAGCTGCTGGGATTCTTGGTGTGTACCACCATGCCTGGCAAAATCATTCTTAAAGGAAACAAATTAGCCCATTTTGTTCTGTAGTCTAGCTTATAAAAATATAAAATATTTTGTTCTGTAGTTTAGTTTATAAAAACTTAAATTGAGCAACAAATATACCACTTTTGGTAACTTGGAAGTAATTATTATGCTTGGAGAGGGCTATTCTTTTGAGAAAAGTAATAGGGAAATGTTTAAAGCATTTGAAAAAAAGTATTTCCATGTATACGTATACATAAAATATCTAAAGGATATATAAGCTCTAGATTATGATTTCTAAGCTATTTTAATGCACATGATGCAATTTGCTTTCAATTATTTGCAGAATTGAAAACTTAGGGATTAATGGATTAAATGTTCTGTTCATCAGATTTTTTTTCTAAATTGAATTAAATAATACTGAACTTTAATTCAGAAAAATTATTATACTTTATATAAAAATACTAGCTAACCTCTGGTAACTTTCATACATTACCCATTTTAATCCTATCCATTAAAATATGTAGCCACTAAAGTGGTCAGTTGTGGAAGAGGATGAGATAATACATCTACATGGCTTTCTGTCACTGAATTGTGGTTGGTTAACCCTTTGCTCAGAAGTTTTATTCATCTAGATTATGTACTCAAATCCCTATGGCTTGACTTATCAGCTTCAAGCATTATCTCAACCCATTTCTATGAAACATATCATTAGCACGTTTATACTTTTCTATTTGTCTCTCTCTACTTTGTTTTTTAACTTATTATTTTTTAAAATGTTCAAGACATACAATTTGTATGTTTTGTGACTATAATTTCCCCAACTTTTTCTTTACTTGTATATAAATGGTTTTTTATTTTATTGCAATGTTAGAGATTGAACCCAGGGGTGCTCTGTCACTGAGCTACATCCCTAGCTCTATTTGTTTGTTTTTTTTGTTTGTTTATTAAGACAATTTGGCTAAGTTGCTGAGCCTGGCCTCAAATTTGCAATTGTCTTGCCTCAGCCTCCTAAATCGCTGGGATCACAGGCGTGTGCTATTGTGACTAGCTATGTAAATGGTTTCAGGACTGACCTCTACACCTTTAACAATATATTCTGCATTTTATAAGTTGGCTAGAATAATTTCTAAAGATATGAATCATACATAATTTGTAAATACCCTTTGGGAAATAATGTTCTCAGAGGTTTTACTTGTGTCATTTAATGAAGAGAATAATGACTGTTGTCCTCCCCTGATTCTTTGGTGTGAAACGGGGCTCAGAGGACTGCCTAAAGTTGCAGTTTGAAGTATTTTTCTTTTGTATATTCGCATTTCCCTTTCTTTTGACTTCCTGAATATGAAAATGTTTAAGTAGCATGTATACTTACATATACTATTTAAGTATATAAGCTCTACTTCTTAGTTCTTAATAATTAATATTCTGTGTTTTTGATAAGCCAGAGATTTTTTTTTTTTTTTTTTTTTGGTACTGGAAATTGCACTCAGGGGCACTCGACCACTGAGCCACATCCCCAGCCCTGTTTTCTGTTTTCTGTGGAGAGGATCTCACTGGGTTGCTTAGCGCCTCGCTATTAATGAGGCTGGCTTTGAACTCGTGATTCTCCTGTCTCAGCCTCCCTAAGTGCTGGGATTACACAGAGATTTTTTTTGAGCAAGAGCCGATAAGACCTTGCTACTCTATAGAGACTTTTTAAAAGCAGGATTTTTAGGAGTATGTTTTTGTTTCGTATTGTTTTTTGTAAAGCCCTTTAAATATATTAAAAACTTGGTGACTTTGGCAGAGTTGCTAGGCAGAAAGACTTATTTATAATCACACCTGGGTTCTTGGGAATGGATAACTAAACTTAACATACACAGTCTCTCCTCTCTGTCTCTGTCTCTGTCTCTCTCTCTCATGCAGGAAGTGAAAACAGAATAAAAATCGACCTCTAGACTATTCAGATGCAGACTTCATTCCTTCCCAAGTCGTATGAGACCTAACATAGGAAGTGAAGCTTGTCTCAAGGATTCAGATGGATGAAAATATGAAGTTTTTAAATGTCACAATTTTTTAAATCAATGATTATCACTTATTTATTATTTTAAATAACTCATTTTATGCTTGACTTTCACAAACAGCAGCTTTTCTGAGGTGATTTTCCTGAGAATTCTATTATGCAATGCCTTTTTGCATCTTCCAGTAGACCTGTATGCCTTAGAGTTGGTCATGTTTCACCCATCCAATTTTACCACCAACTCTGGGCAGTATTCATTGAGCTCTGGTGAAGGCCAACACTTATTTTAGTTCTAATTCCACAGTCATTGATTTCTAGGCTCATATAACAGTAAACAAACTAATAAAACATACTGAATTTTAATTTGCCTTTTTACCTCTAATTCCCTCTCTTCTTATAAGTAGACTTTAGAATTTGACCTTATTAACCTATAAGGAACCTCAGAAACTATTTCAGTGGAATAAAGTTGGATTTCTTTTCATTCATGTGATGTACCAGGAACTTTAACAGATGGGATGTCAGATTCAAATGAAGTTTTATTGCTTTATTGTGATGTGCAGTAATTAAGATATTGTCCGGAGAGATTAACGCCTAGACCTTGAGAGTTTTATATTGCAGCATCTAGGTAGAGGTATATGGTGAATTTTTAATACCATATACAATGAAGAAACATTTTTATAAATTATTTAATTTGTATGTAAATTATGTATGTATTATATACAATCATAATAATATTATTTAGAACTGTTTTGATAAAAGTATTTTTGTATTTGTAAACTGATCAGAAGACTGCCATTTTCACATTGTTCTTTTCAAATGTCTTGACCTTTGAGAGAGATTAGTTTGTTCATGGGTTTCTTTATGATTATGTACTAGAAAGCACTGTAAGGTAGGTAAACATTTTGAAATAACTGTTGAAAAGCCATTTAGTATATTAACATTTTTTGTTCTCATGGACTTTTGAATTTTAAAAAAGTAGCATCAATCCCTATGTTATACTTGGGGATTGGTTATGGAAATTTTGGACTTTTATTGTCAATACAGTACAGAAGCCTTCCAAAGTCTTTCATTTTTCATTTGGGATGGTAAACCTTAACATACTTTTCTAACAGCTAAGAGATAACATGAATCATGATGATATTATTATTATCTCAGTTTGTATCGGTTTTACCTGTATTGAGGATGAGAGAACACCACAGCATTTTGACACATAAAATTCTTCATATGGGTTACTTGAAAAGAACACACGAAAATATACCATGTAATAGGAAAAATATACTTTGAAGCATAATCTATAGAGCTCTCTTGAATTATAATTTTTTTGCGGGGGGGTCCTAAGGATTGAACTCAGGGGTGCTTAACCACCGAGCCACATCCACATCCCTTTTTTCATTTTTTATTTTGAGACAGGACCTGGCTAAGTTGCATAGGGCCTCACTAAGTTGTTGATGCTGGCTTTGAACTCAAGATCCTCCTACCTCAGCCTCTTGAGCTGCTGGGATTACAGGCATGCACCACAAGGCCCAGCTGTATTACAGGGTTTTAAAAATTTTTTTTTAATTTATTATACCTTTTTATGTAGTTGTAGATGGACACAATATATTTATTTTATTTATTTTTATGTGTTGCTGCAGATGGAATCCCGCGCCTCACACATGCTAGACAAGCGTTCTACCACTGAGCTACAACCCCAGCCTTGTATTACAGTTTTAACTACACTCCTCAAATCATACATAAAGAATAAACTTGGTAGTCAGCTTTAAAAAGCTGAAACAATTGGTATGAGACTGACATACCAAGACAAACTGAAATAATTAATATGAGACTGAAATACCAAAAAATATTCTAACAAGAATTGCAAGTGTAGGTCAAATAAGTAAATAAACCAGAATGTGAGACATAATCTTTAATTTTTTTTTTTTTACTTTAATAGTCCTTAGCAATAATCAGCACTTTACTGATTTAGCAGGAAGCATGTTACTTTACTGCCATCTGGACATCCTAAATAGAACCTGTGCTCTGGATGAGGGAAAAAGAATTAAGGTAGTTTGGCGGGGGGAAAATGAACCAACTCTCTTAATTTCTGGGGATTTGAGATGTAAGATCAATGGTCATAATTCAGAAACATCTGCTCTTTTCATGATCTCCTCTATAGGGAAAGAGATGAGGAAATGGGACATCCTCAAGTGTCATTTTGTTGCAGTGATAAAATTTTTTCATTTTGTCCAAATACATAAATGGAGAGTTCTTACTAGAACCTATTACACCAAGCATGCAGATTATTGGTTTTTTTTCCACTGAATTCAACATTATTTTGTTTAACTTGGTTTATTTGTTATTCTACATCCACTTGCTTTCAAAATGGAAGTAAACAATTTTACCCTAATAAAGCTTAGACATAATAAAAATATTAGCATTCATTAACACGACTGCAAAAAGATTTGTCAGTTAGCTATAATAATTGGATCTTTACACTCCAGCCTTGAATCATATTCCTGTTTGAAATTGGTGTCCAACAACCTTTTGGACACATGCGCCTCTTCTGGAAATAAAGAGAAATGAGAATGTCAGTAAATCTATCAGTCTAGACCCCAAATTGGATGACTTCTAAAATGCACAGTTCTGCTCTTTCTCCTCTGTCTAGGTTTCTTGGCCTCCTTGATTATTCCCATCTCTCTTTCTTCTCTCACAGGACAGGGAATTGTCGAGGAAAGTATTTCTCTAGATTGGTTGTATATCAAAGTTCTTGCCTGTCTTCTCATGGAGATTACATTAGATTCTGCTGTGATGTTCTTTTTTTTGGTACTGGGGATTGAACTCAGGGGCACTCGACCACTGAGCTACATCCTCAGTCCTATTTTGTGTTTTATGTAGAGATAGGGTCTCACTGAGTTGCTTAGCGCCTCGCCATTGCTGAGGCTGGCTTTGAACTCGGCGATTCTCCTGTCTCAGCCTCCCTAAGTGCTGGGATTACAAGCGTGAGCCACCGTGCCTGGCTGTGATGTTCTTTTTAGTTTGTCCAAATGAAACTTGGAAAAACTTGGCATTTTCTGCATCATTTTAACCATCTTTGTCTTATTCTTTATTCCTGCTGGATCTCATCTACTTGGATGTTGATACTGGCCAAGAATGAGTCAGAACCTGCAGTCGCAACCTTCCTTTGACTAGATTGTATTGTGGACCCTTCCCTTGAAGGAGCAGCACAGAATTGAATTCAATTCTGTCACTTTCCAGTGCTGTTCATCTGCTGTTTTCCACAAGGATATCCCCTAGGTGATCCCATCCTCCTCTGCCTACACAACTGGCTGATAGCATGAAGCTAAGACACATTAATTCTTACACAAAGAAAATAAATTCTTGCCCAATTTTCCAGGAAGCCAAATTCAAAAGGAAAAACACAGTTACATAACTCTCAGAGTATATCAAAAACAATTAATTTGCAGAGGAGAGAACTATCCTCCAAAAGGGGAACTGGATTCTTCTTTACATCTAGGATAAATTCTGCATTGTTTCAATAAGTCACATATGTAAAGGATTAAAATAATAGGCACCACTACATACTTATTAGAGTGGCTAACATTTAAAAATGTTGAAAAATAGTTAATGCTGGCAAAAATTTAGGGAATCTATCTCTTATTGTTGGTGAGAATATACAATGGTATAACCACTTTGTAAAGAATTTGACATTTTCTCTCTTTAACTTTTCATTTTGAGATCATTTTAGATTAACATACATTGGAAAAGAATAGTGAAGAGAGATCTCCCATATATTTTATCCAATTTTCCTAGTGATAATATTTTGCATAAGCATAGTGCATTATCAGTTTTATAATTTCTATTTAGTTCTTTTTGTAAGATTAATTTCTTTGAATAGAAGTTCTATTTTTTCATTTGCAAGACTATACTATAATATCACTGCTAATTTATTGACATTAACAGTTAAAATTCAGAATTCTTCCATCACTAGAAGATCCCTGTATTTCCCTTTTATAGAAATACATATATCCCTCCCACCTCACCCGATCCTTAACCATTTTTTCATTTTGAAAATATTATGGAATTTGAATAATACACTTTGGGCCTTTGTGATTGGCTTTCTTGCCTCAGCATAATTCTCTGGTGATTTAAACAGATTGCTGAATCTATCAATAATTGTTTTCTTTTTATTTTTGAGTAATATGCCAGCCATAGTGTGAGTAGATGAGTTTGTTTCATCACTTATCCATTAAAGGACATTAAGGTTGTTTCTAGTTTGGGGCTTTTATGAATAAAGCTGATATAAACATTAATAAGCCTATGTTAATTAATATAGGCTTTTGTGTTAACTTAAGTCTTTATTTCTTTTGTGTTAACTTAAGTCTTTATTTCTCTGGGTTAAATGCTCAAGAGTACAATTGCTGGATTGTATGCTAGTTGCATGATTACTTTTTAAAGAAATTGCAAGAATATCTTCTAATGTGGCAGGAGCATCATACATTCTCACCAGCAATATATGAGTGATCTGATTTGTCTGCATCCTCATCATCATTATATATTATTATTTTTGATTTTATCCTTTTTGATAGGTATTACCAATATCACTTTGTAGGTTGATTTATATTTACCATTTCATTTGTTTTGTCATCAATACATCTTCTTTAGTAAAATATTTCTTTACATCTTTTGCCCATTTTCTAATTGGATTTTTTTTTTACTATTTAGTTTTGAGAGATTTTAAATATTTTCTAGTTGTTAGTACTCTGCTGGATATATGTGGTTTATAAATATTTCCTCAAAGTCTGAAGTTTGCTTTTTCATTATCTTAACACTCTTTCACAGAGAAAAAGTTTTAAATTTTGACAAAATGCAGTTTTCCTTTAATAAATAATGTTTTTTGTGTTCCTAGATCCCCCAAATTTTCTATTTTATCCAAAAGTTTTCCCTAAAAGTCTATGATGCATTTGGAGTTATTTTTTGAACACAATGTGAAAGAGACTAAAGTACACTTTTTTTTTTTTTCCCCATGTGTGTTCAAATGCTCCAGCATTGCTATTTGAAAAAGTTATCTTTCCTTAAGTGGCTTTTATGTTTTGCCAAGAATTCTTTGGCATATTTTTATGGGTCTATTTCTTAGTTCCCTATTTTCTAAATTTCATTATGATTATATGTCTATACCTTCATTAATGCCACACAGTCTTATTCATTATGTGAATGTGGGTGTGCATGTGTATAATTTATCATAGGCTACCGATATTGTTTTGTATGTTCAAGTATAGAAATCTTATTTTCTTTTATATCCTTTTGTCCTCCTCCATTTATAATGTAATTACCTAAATATTTACTCTTTATTTAAAATTGTATTAGTTAGGGTGTGTGTGTGTTGCTAGAGATTGAAGCCAGAGCCTCATGCATGCTAGGCAAATGCTCTACTGCTAAGTTATATCTCAATCTTTATTTGTTTATTTATTTTTAACTAATTAATTAAGTAATTTATTATTTTAAGACAGAGACTCTTAATTTCCTGGGCTGATCTCTAACCTGTATCCTCTTGCCTTAGCCTCCCAAGTCACTGGGATTACAGGCATGCACCACTGTATCCAGCAAACAGGGTTATAATTTTGGTTTTAACCATAACATATAATGTAGAACACGTATGAAGAGAAGGAAATCCTATAGATTTCTTATTTCTTGTTTCCTTCTTGTTTACAGAATTTCTTTTAGCCATCCTCGCAGGGTAGGTCTGCTAGTGATAAAAATCTGTTTGTTTTTGTTAATCTAAGAATGTCTTGAGTCTTCCTTTATTTCTGAAGGATAATTTCATTAGGTATAGAATTTTGGTTTGACAACTTTTTTCATTCTGCACTGAGATATATTGTGCCATTCTGCTCTAGCCTTCAGGATCAAATGAGTTTTCAGAACATTAAGTATGATGTGTTTTGGCATGGATTTCTTTTTGGGTTTGTCCTATTTAGGATTTGTTCAATTTCTTGAATTTGTAGTCTTCAGTCTCTTGCCAAATATGGAAAGTTTTCAGTGTTTTTCAATATTCTTAACCTTGCCTCTTTCTCCTCTACTTTTAGTACTCAGACTATATGAATGCTAGGTTGCTATAACTGTTTATTTTTGCAGTTTACTTTCTTTCTGTTGGGTAATTTCTATCATTGTACCTTCCAAAACACTGATTCTTTGCTCTATGCCTTTCATTGTGCTATTGATTACAGTCAGTGAGGTTTTAAATTTTTGTTATTCTATTTTTCAGTTCTAACCCTTAAGTGTTTTTTTTTCCTTTATATCTTTTGCTTCTTCCCTGGGACTTTCTATTTTTGCATTTGTTTCAAGTGTGTTTGTAATTGCTTATTGCAGCATTTTGATCAGACTCTGTCACATAATTTTAACATCCATGTCATCTTGGTGTTGACATTTGTTAATTGTTAATTCATTCCATTCAATATATTCCCTGTTTTCACTATGGTGAAATGTTCAATGTTCAATGTTCCATTGAAACCTGGACATTTTTATATTATGTTATGAAACTTTGGATCTTATTAACTTTCTGTTTAAACTGGATTTCTCTGACTTCTCTAGAAGAGGAAGGAGGACATTGCCTCATTAGTTACAGGTAGAAGTACAAGTCCAGGTACCCCATCCACCATAGGATGGGTCTCTTTATTATTGCTGGGTGTGAACAAGAGTCTGGTTCCTGGGCAGTCTCCACTGATACCATGTGTGGAAGTATCTTAGTACACTGGGCCATTATTAAAAAAAATACAGAGGACAAACAACTTGTAAACAACAGGAACTTGTCATTCACATTTACCCCTAAGTCATAGTGGTTGAGACAGCTCTCTATTGTTAGAATCTTTTTTTTTTTCTCTTTTAACTTTGCTTTCATAACTGGACACATCTCTGGACATAGCCATTTTATTTAATTCCTTTCAGGTAAATCCCTTGAGAGTACCATCTACTTCCTACCAGGACCATTATACCAATTTGGTAAAACATAGATCTTTTAAGTGGAATGAGAAATGATATTCTGTGGCAAATAATGTAATTCATAATAAACAAAGGTTTACTCTCCCTAATATATAAAAGTTTCTACAAAACATACGACTAAAGAAAAATGGGCAAAGGGCATAAAGGAGCTTGTCACAGTAGAGAAACTTCAAAGGTCAACAAATATGTGAAAATATGTTCCTGTATTAGTTGTTAGAGAAATACAGATTAAAACAGCAATAAGATACATTTGATACTTGTAAGGTAGGGTCAGATACCTCTTTAGGATGGAGGCATTCCCCTTTCTGCTGAAACTTCTGGGTAGGCAACAATTCCCAGCTGATTTCCCCTCTAAGAATTTTTCTTAAAGAGAGCAAGCAGTCCCCTCCCTACCAATGGCCTTCAAGCAATAACTCATGATGTGAGATGTGAAAGTCCAACCTCCTTGCCTCCAGGTTGGACAACTCTGAAGGGCTACTTTCCAGGGAACTCATCCTATAATCCAGCTCTAACATTCAGCATGTGTGAGCCTGTTGGAGCGTAGGAATGAACAGGAATTGTTGCAGTATTGTTTTGGAAAGCCATCTCAGATAATGACTTATGGGAAAACACAATTCTTTTGACTGAATAATTCTAACCTTCAGACTCTGTCTTTTAGAGTTGAAAACCATAAAAAATTGGGACAGAAAGATGATATATGTTAATGTTAATGCAGTGCAATTTTTTGTTGGGATAACATAAAATATCTTAAGTATCCATCAATAGAGGAATGATCCAACAATCGAGGAATGATACATTTATTCCCCAAGATGTTATGATGGTTCTAAAAAGAATGAGCTAGGTTTGTCTCTAATGGTGTGTAGAATGTGTGTAAATGTCAATGATATAAGTATGAAAATAAAAAGAAGAAAAACAAGTTATTGATGTGTGTGGGTGTGTGTGCATGCGTGTATCCTGTTATATAACTTATTGAACATCAACAGATACCAGTGAAGATCAACAGATACCCATAAAGAACGTGTTTTATTGGACTTGCTCTTTAGCCAGAACATGCTAGCATGGCCCTACTTGTTATTTAGGTGATGATCATTTTGATTGGCTCAGTGTTTGTTCCGATTAGTCAGTGCCTGTGCTGTCCTGGTTGCTAATTATTTTGATTGTCATCCCTATAAAGCACATTGTCAGCTGACAATCTTTCAAAGCCTCTGTTTGTAGTTGGCTACAGAAACAATGAAGGTTCAATAAACCACATTTGCATTCAGATTATGCCAGGAATTTGAATGGAAAAGGAAATATTCCATCCAGTTATTACATTGGTATTAAAATATGAATAAGTTGGAATTATAGTCAAAACTCCTAATTATATCTGATAAGCTTTCTGTAGGTACTCCCACTCCGTAATGAATAGCATATGTAAGAGAATGATCATCCAAAGGCATAGGCATCTAAGGTATTGGAGCATATATTTCAGTATGCCAAATTCTAAAGTTCAGGAAACACTATTATAAAACAATGCCAGCATCAGAAATTCATTAAGGAAAGAGAGAGGCAACATTTTATAAAGGGCTTCAAGCTAGTTGATGGAATAATAAGCATATTTTTATGTTAGACTTATATGATCTATGTTACCCTTCTTCCAGAGAAAACACAACAGTGAAATGAATGTTTTAAAGAAATAGATGATTACTTAAGAAATAAATATATTCAAGTTAGAGTTTGCTCATTTGTATTTGATATGATCTGACACTGCAGAAGGGCAAAGGATCTCATTATTACTCCTTTACAAGAAGGTTTCTCCAATGCATGACATGGCAATTTGTTGCCTTTGTTTGGATGGATTTAGACAAAGCTTGCATCATTTAGTGTTCAGTTCTTTTGACAGTACCTTTTAGCATCCTTCTTATTGTTCCATTTGTGGGTCATTGCAAAGCATTCATGAAGACTTTGCGGTTTAGAGAGCAAGTGAGGCTGTTGTCTAATTTGTTGTAATTGCTTAACTTACTCAAATAGTTTAATTTACCTCTGAATATGTTCAGCAGCTTAGAAGAAAGGTGTTTGTTCAAACATGAAATCTTTATAATTAGAAAAAAATTATTATATGGGTTTGTGTTATATAAACCTTAGTGAACTTTCTCCTTGCCTAATTTAATTAATCTTTAAATAACGTTGGTTTAGTTCTTTCAGAGTGGAGGCAAGAAAAGATTATGCATTGAAAATTTAGGCTTCTTTGAGAAATAGCATGCATTTTTTTTCCTTGTCAGACTTTTCCCTACTTTTCAATCTCTTCCTAAACAGCTACTTTGCCTGAGGGAGTGGATTAGTTGTATGGTGCCACATTCTCAAATTAACCCCCTCCCTGTAAACTGCAACAGCCCCAGTCAGCTTTAAGGTTACCAAACCATGGGGAAGTGCACAAACTGTTCTTTTTCTAGTTCAATCTATCTTTGAAGTGCCAAGGAGAGATGTTCTGGCAGCATGAAAATCTGAAATTCTGTTTTGCTTCAACAATAAAAAAGAAAAGAAAAAAGAAGGAAAAAAAGAAAAAAGATAAAATTCTCACTCAGGCATGATTCCCTTCAAACTAGCAATCCTTCCCTTTCCTTTGCCTATGTTGGTGTGTTTGAGGTGTCTCATTAGTGGGTGGTATTCCTGACACAGTGCTTTTTAGGAGTTAGGTTTCTAACTAAATTTATGCTACATTTTTTAGTGATAAAATAGCATACAAGAAAAATGAAAAATAACACCAGAGTGTTGAATAATATTGTTAGCTAACCTTCCATGAGTTAATTACATTTCTTTTCTTGAAAAAAAAAAAACTATTCAACTTCAATTTCACATTATGTTGCTTTCATGCCTACATTGTTAATAGTATAGATATTGAGCCATTACTGAAAAATGAATTTTTGTTAGGTGGAGTTTCTGCTGAGAAGAAAAACATTGAACAATGAAGACTCTGTATCTCTCCATGCCTATCCAATCTCCTCCCCAACCCTTAATGATGCTGCATTAAACTGAAGTTTCTGACTAGGTATGGTATAGCAGTGTACCAACATTTAGGTTCCCTTGCTTTATATTTTTCTTACATTTTTTAGGAAAATCACTACTATTGCCTCTGCTTATATAATCAAAGTAAAATGGAGAAAGGCAAATTTGTTTTAGGGGGCATGTCAACAGTCTTTTATTTGACTAAATTAATACAGGAACTTAAACCTTAGATGCCAGGGATCCTGTGAATACTATAGACTGTAAAGGGTAGACGTACAAAGGAATTATGATCCTCAATACCACTTTAATGGGAACCTAACTTCAGAAAATGCAAATAAAACCCATCATAAATGGGTAAAAAGAAAAAGAAAGATAATGCCAAATATTACAGCAACTGGGTTTTTTTTTTTTTGCCTCTGCAGGTAAAAGTGCCAATTCTTTGGAAAACTGTCAGTAGGTCTAAAACTAGATATACCCGTACCCTCTGAATAGCAATTCCATTTATAGATAGACAACCAACAGAAATGAGAACATACATTCATCAAAGACATGCATGAGAACATTCATGGCAGCTCTTTCAGTAACAATCCCAAAGTGGAAACAATCAACAGTAGAATGGAAGGACTAATTGTGGCATGTTATTACATAAGAACTATAGCAAAAAGGATGAGCCAACTGTAAGTATATACAATATGGATGAATTTCACAAACTCAATATTGAGTGAATAAAACTGAATACCAGTGAGAACGTGGTAAGTCAATTTATATAAATTTCAGAAACAGGCTAAACTGAGTTTTATGGTATTACAAGTAAGGATGATGGTTGGCAGTGTTTTGGGTAGGAGGAATAGGGACAAGAATGGGGCACAAGGGGGCTTCTGGAATCCTAGTATTGGTCTGTCTTTCTCTCTCTTGATATGGGTACTGGTTACCAACATATGTCCACTTTATGACTCATACAATTTTTTTGTGTCATTGATTTACTCGAATAAAAACCATTGAAAAGAAAGAACAAATAAAAAGTCAGCTATACAAATGAGAAGGATTGGCACAAAAACGTGTGTAGACTTTTTTTTTCCAACCATGAAAAAGATCAAGAAAGAGATAATATAATTAAAACCTATGAAAATTTGAGACTTACAGTTTTAAACTCTTTCAGTGACCAAGGCTAATTATTTCAAGAGAATGCATATCAATTATCACAGTGTCTCATCTTTCCCCCATCAGAGACTCACTTGAGGAACATCATCAAAAGTACTTATACCCGAGTCCTTCCTTCAGAAATTCTGATTTAGTTTGTTTGAGATGGGGCCAGGAGTTTTTATTTTTAAAGCACAACTTAGATGATTCTAATGGTTAGCCAAAAAAGAAGGAAATAGAATTATGTGATTCATTTTTTATAGCAGCTAAGAATGATATAACCTGGTTTACTCCTATTTCTTCTTCATCCCACCCTAATCCTTCCACACATCTCTAATTCCAGTTGAAAAGTGTTTCCTAAACCTTGCTTTAAAGCGCTTGTTAAAAATACTGATTTCTTGGCTTTACCCCAGGGATTTTGAATTGTTAAGTTTAAGGAGAGCCTTACCCAGAATATACATTTTTCTTAGGTATCTTAGGAGGGGTTAAGATTTGAAGCAGTTGATTCTAGAAATACATCCTGAGAAATTCAGGCCCGGAAAAAAATAATACACTAGCAAACAGATATATTTGGTTCAGTTTTTTTTTTGTTATTGTTTATGACTGGCCTGATTATCTAGCATTGGTTATTAAGTCATTAACAAGTATGAAGTTCATAGATACGGGAACTGTGTCTCATTTCCTTATTAGGGGCAGTTTCATAGCATCTGTGAATGTGCTGCTTAGCCAATACATTCTGGGGAAGTCACAAAATCCAGATGATCGAAGTTTTTTTTACCACTATTTTATTGTAATCATGGTTAAAAATTAACCTAAAGAATGAGTAATAGTCTATCATGTATGTGTGTATGTATGTATGTTCATATGTATATATTTATTTATTTATCCATTCATTTGTCGAAGGGCACCTAGGTTGGTTCCACAGTTTAGCTATTGTGAATTGAGCTGCTATAAACATTGATGTGGTTGTGTCACTGTAGTATGCTGATTTTAAGTCCTTTGGATATAAACCAAGGAGTGGGATAGCTGGGTCAAATGGTGGTTCCATTCCAAGTTTTCTGAGGAATCTCAGGTAGAGATTAGGGCTTTCAGCTAGCAACAGCTTAATGGAAATTTTAATTTCCATAGTGGTTGCACCAATTTGCAGTCCTACCAGCAATGTATGAATGTACCTTTTCCTCCACATCCTCACCAACACTTATTTTTTTTGTATTCTTGATAATTGCTATTCTGACTGGGGCGAGATGAAATCTTAGTTTTAATTTGCATTTCTCTATTGCTAGAAATGTTGAACATTTCTTCATATATTTGTTGATCGATTGTATTTCTTCTTCTGTGAAGTGTCTATTCAGTTCCTTAGTCCATTTATTGATTGCGTTATTTGTTTTTTGTTGTTAAGTTTTATTTTCTCTGATAAGCAGATGCTAATTCACAATGGTGGGGGCTACGGAAGAATAGAGTTATTTAGGTAGAGAGGAGTGAAGGAAGGGGAGAAGGTATGGGAGTAGGAAAATGAATCAGACATTATTACCCTATGTACATTTTTAACTATATGACTGGTGTGATTCTACATCATGTACAAACTGAATGAGAAATTATACTCCATAATATATGATGTATCAAAGTACATTCTACTGTCATGTATAACTAACTAATATAAATTTAAATTTTTAAAAAATGTTAACTTAAGTATTAATGTGTTTCCTTATATGTTTATGTCACTCTTTTTTATTTATTGTTTTTGAAAAGTGTGTGCATTATAGTTAAACATGAAAGTAAAAGTCAGTGGGATATATTCATACACATATTTATCTTAATTTTAAAAAAGAATCTATTTCATTAGTCATTAAAGGCTTATTGAGTGTCTATTATGTACTTGCCCTTGACTTTTGTAGTATTATTTGTTCCCTGTCATTTCACAGATTCTAGGTGGAGACTTGGGTGCAGAAAAGATATATATTACAAATGGTACAGGACTTCATGCATTTTTGATGTTCCATTTATCTGAATTAGAATGCACATAAATGCACATAAATGTTGGCCTGCTCACATTTCTTTTATAGACATTCTCTTTAAATCAAAAGACAAGATTTCTCAGAAATAGCTTTAGCTTATATTTAGGAGTATTCAGTCCTTGCAAATTGTAACATGGACTCTCTCCACAATTAAGAAAGACCTATTATTCAATCTCTTATGGGCTTTGCTTGCCTAACATATGTAATTTCACATACATAATATTAGAAGAAAGAAGTCAGATGTAAAAAAGTACATCCTGTGTGATTCCACTTATTTAGAAAATGGACAAAACTGAGTGATATTGGCCAAATTATATTGTTATATTTTGTATGAATATGTAATGACAAATTCCACCATTATGTACAACTACAATGCACCAATAAAAAAAGAAAAAAAATTAAAAATAAGTGGAAAATGGACAAAACTAATCCCATCTGTTAGAAATCAGGATTGTGGTTATCCTTATGGGGGTTATATAGTGGCTGGAAGTGGACATGAGTGTGGGCTTTGAGGGAATAGTGATGTTATGTTTTTTGATGCTGGTTAGTAAAGGGTGTTCAATTCATAAAAATTCATGAGGCTATGTACTTATATAAGTGCTTACATATATCACTTATACATATATGATATTATTATGTAAGTGACATATATGTTACTCCAATAAAAACTTTACACAAATTTATAGCATGAGTTTGATGTGAATTGGATCCAGTTTTCAGGTTTTAGCAATTCTGTTTACATCACCTATTTTAGAAAATGCAGCCTCAGAGAAAAGTGGAGAATAATATAAGTAAAAACAGTATCACTTAGACATCATTAAATAGGTTTTTTTGCTTAGTGTTTAGTGTGTGATAAGGAAGTGTTATAGCCTTATAGAATAACATGACAATCATTAGACCAGGTTTGAATTCTGAATCTGCCCTTGATAAACTGATTGCTTGGGTCTGGCCCCTTAAACCCTTCCAGACCTTATTTTCTCATGTGAGAACTGGTTGTAATAATACCTAAGACTTTATGTGTCAATGATGAGTCCCTGTAAGTATATATTATTTTACATAGATTGTTTACAAGTATGCCAACATCATGGAGGTTATCTTTCTCATTCATTATGATATGCCAAATTCCTAGAAGTGTGTCTGACAATCATTTCCTACCAAACATTTAAGTGAATAAATTGCTAAATCAAGAATACTGAAAAAACTATGAAAGTAGAAAATTGTTGCACATTCTAGCTGCTACTGCTGTCAGACTATTAATAAAAGTCTCCAGAAATCTGGGTCTAGCACTTTGCTATACCACCCACTGTAGTGTAGAATTAAGTTCAATAAACTATCACCACATTGAAGGGAACATAATCATATAAATAAATAAAAGTTATTAGAGTATAACCAGGCCTAACATATCATGGTATTGCCTTTCATTGTCCTTCCTCTAAGAACTAGGGAGTTTGTTCACTTAATAATTTCTATATTTATTAATCAAATACTTATTGTCAGCAATGTCTAAGAAATGATTTCTGTCCCCATGAAGCTCCCAAGACCTGTTAAGAATGTTATGGATGCTGGGTGTGGTGGTGCATGCCTATAATACCAGTGGCTCAGTAGGTTGAGACAGGAGGATAGCAAATGCAAAGCCAGCCTCAGCAGCAAGTCCCTAAGCAACTCATTGAGAATCTTACTCTAAATAAAATATAAACAAGGCCTGGGGATGTGGCTCGGTGGTTAAGTGACCCTGCGTTCAATCCCTGGTACAAAAAAAATAATAAAAATGTTATAGATAAAGGGTTTGATTAGATCTCAGAGAAAAGAGACTTTTTTTCTATAAATGAATATATTTGTGAAAATATGGGTTGCTTTATTCTTTTAGGATGGTAGAATTTTGGATCCTAGAGAATACTTACTGCTCTTCTTCTTACACTGTTCTTTAACTCCCAACAGAATAGACAGTTGAAAAAAATAACCAAATAACTGTGAACAATAATTGGCTCTTTAACCAATTTACCCCAAAAGTTGTGGCTGGTGGTTAAACACATCCAAAGTCCATCTTTGCTTTGGTTCATTGGTAGGAGCAAGACTGGGATGGGTAAGTCCCAGAAAAAAATTTCTGAGGCCCAAAGAATGGCCTATTCCGCTTGTGGGTATCCCACATCTACAAGCTGAGCTGTTGCTTGTCTTCCTAGAAATATTGTACAGGGCTGCTATTCCAGGTGCATTAAAAAGTAGCTTCAGTCCATGAAGAACTGACTTTCCTAGAAGGGGCTCATGTATTCAAGCTTCCATAAGGGATAGAGATAACTGAGAACAACTCTGCTCTCTGTGAGCTAGTACCACTACACTTTAGCAGTCAGGTGCCAGGTCTCTTGAGAACATGGTATATTCTAAGGCTGTCATTCCTGTGCTGGTTTACACTCTATGTCTTATTTCTTTTTCTCAAATATAAATTTTTATTAAGAAGAGTGCCATCATTTTAGATTTTTTAAAAGCACTTTAATGTCTGCCTGAACACAAAACAGCTGGATTCTTATATGTTTGTGTGTTCAATTTGTTATGGTATACACATCACATTGTGTTACGGTTTGGATATGGTTTGTGTCTCAAAGGTGCATGTGTTGGAGACTTGGTATGGTGGAGCCTATGAAAGGTCCGGAAGTCATTGGGGATGCTGTCTTTAGAAGGGATTCTGGTAGTTCTCATGAGATGGAGTTGCTGTAAAAGCCTCTGCCTGACCCCTGAATCTCTCTTTGGCTTCCTGCCTTGTGCTGTGATCTCTTGCTCCCACATGTACCCCTGTAGTGACACCATTTGCCATTAGGCCCTCATCAGAGGTCTGGTCTTAGACTTTCAGCTTCAAAACTAAGGGCTAGCAGGGCATGCTGGCGCATGCCTGTAATCCCAGTAACCTGGGAGGCTGAGGCAGGAGGACTGGGAGAGGACTGGGAGTTCAAAGCCAGAGTGAGGTGTTAAGCAACTCAGTGAGATCCTGTCTCTAAATAAAACACAAAATAAAGCTAGGAATATGACTCAGTGGTTGAGTGTCCCTGAGTTCATTCCCTGGAACAATCCCCCACCAAAAAAAAAAAAAAAGAAAAACCCTAAGGGCTAAATAAACCTCTTTTCTTTATAAAGTCACCCAGCTTCAGGCATTTAGTTATAGTAATGAAAAATGAACTAATAAACATAGCCTCTGGAAAAAAACTCACTGTTCACACTTGAAAAAAGACTTTAGAGGTATAACACAATCTTAATATTATTATAAAAATAGTTTTGAACTCAGAGACTCCCTGAGAAAAGTTTCAGGAATGCCCAGGAGCCCATGGACCACACACTTGAGAAATGTCAGAAACTCACAATTCTATTTATTCTATGTCACACCATATTTCATCAATTGAATTTCAATGGATATTCATGATTTTAATAATCCCATTTCAAATAAAAGAATTCATTAGTTTTCATATATATACATCTTATAAATAATGCTAGTATTCCTTATAAGTGCAGACAAACTTCATACTTCCTCATTACTTAGAGCTTTATTTAGATGAGGAATGTGTTAAATATAATTCTATTTATTTTTAAGTGAATATTTTTATTTTTTATTTCATTTGTTAATCAACACATAAAATCATGCATAATTAAATGTAATTTTAAAAAGGAAATGTTCTACACAGGTTGGTGAACTTTATAGTGATGGCACATTATTGCTCAAATGCAGTGCAATAAATTTACCTAAGCAAATATTTATCTTTTCACTGGATGATGCTTATAATGCTACAATTAAGTATATAGAACTTTTTGGGAGAAAATTTCATTTCTATTAAAATGCCTATGTACATTATAGGCACCTAAATAAGTAGCTATCTTTGTTGTTACATTGGTGGGCCTGGATTCTATGCTTTTTGTGAAATAATGAATTTTTCACCAGCACATGATTATTTAGGCTTCATGCATCAGAAACAGATACCAGTACACTGATTTTTTAATTCAGATTTTCCAACTCCATGACTGGTATTTATGGAAGAGAAGAAGGGATGTCATTACTTGTTCCTCAAAATGACACAGAGAGGCTTATACTGCTTGAGCAGAGGCTTCAAATTGTGCATATTTCAGTCCAGGTTTTGATGTGATTTGATAGCCAATAACAACAGAGCTGCCGCTCTTCATGGGTGATTAAAAACAAAGAGAATGAGATGGCATGAACCACAAAGCCCTGCTGCCACCTGACAGATTTTTTTCTCAGATTCAAGGAAGCCGTTATGAGAGGCCCTTTATGTGAGCCTGGTTCCCTTGCCAGAGTCTATTTCAATTTTTTTTTTTAATCTCTGCTACTGGTTTGAAAATGTAACTGCCATGTTCAATATGCCTCAGAGCTACTAATGGCACAGTTGCTTTGGGGAGCTGGTTGATTAATTTAGACAATGAAAAATATGGAGGTCCCAAGTCAAGAACATGTGACAGGACTTTGCCTTATTTGGATATTATTAAAAAGCTGGATCCAGTGTAACTGTGACACTTTCCAGTGACATCTGGACTTTATATTTGCAAACACTGTTAGATAAGGGTTCTTAGAGGTCAAAAGAGCAGAAGGCCATTTCAATTTTAAAAATTTTTGCTATATTTTATAAACAGAAATCAAAGGTCTTATATTAGGCAAACCATGAATATAACTAGAGTATTTTCAAGTGAATTATAAGATTTATTTGAACATATCTTTAATGTTTATTTCTTAAGGTTTAAGTGTATATCCAGTGGTAATCATGAGTTTGAATTGTATAGTAAGTACCACACTCTTTTGATCTAGTATTTTCCAGTTTTCTGTATTAATAACCTCATTTGGAGGTAAAATGTTCAATTTTAGCATCTTTCTGGGTGTGATTCTCAAATGTTAGACTCTGCTACTCTATTTTAAAGGAATAACACTTCTACATCAATAATACTGTTTATGATAACTTGAAGGTACTGGATGGTCAAATCATTGAGGATGTGAATATATTCAAATTATAAATTGCTACGTTTAAGTATCCTGTTAATGAAATCCAAAAGTATGCAGAGTTTTAAAATAAAAGCGCTATTTAATATATTAAGATTTATGCATTAATACATAATGTTTTGTTGCAGAATATTTTCCTGAAGTTTTAAAGCATAAATATACTTCACAACCATAGCAGTTTTTACATTTAAAAATGATTAAAATGATAATTCTTCTTAAATCTGAACTTTAGAATTAAGGCTTTCAAATTTAACTTGTAAAATTATATAAGGAATGATTAGCTTGGTGTTAGATATGGAAAAATCTTCCCTTGACCTAGAATCATGAAACTAGAAATTATAAGGAGTGGACATTAGTTACCTCAGTGTTATTTCATTGGTGAGCTTAGACACCTAGACACTCAGTCTAAGTGGCTGAATCAATTTTTCCAAGAAAGCTTTGTTTTTTAGTTGTTGTTGGACCTTTATGTTTTATTTTATTTATTTATATGTGGTGCTGAGAATGGAACCCAGTGCCTCGCACATGCCAGGCAAGTGCTCTACCACTGAGCCACAATCCCAGCTCAGCAAGTATGTTTTTGAGATAGAGAACACAGGATTTCTGAAATATAATCTAATAGTCTTTCTATTCTGACTTGCTACCTCCTTAAATTTTTACATATTCAAAAAACAACATGGGATTTTAAAGCCTCTTACAAGAGAAAGTTATTTGTATTCCAAAAAGTATATATACATAAAACACATGTCATTAGCAGATTTCTTTTCAGAATTGAGATATAATTAGTACAGATTTAAATGCCGTATTATAAAAATGTTAAATGTAAGCTAGTTTACATATCTTAATTTTTATCTAATTTTTATCTAATTTTTAAACTTTTTCTTCATAATTTGACCTTATACATCAGATAATTTTTTAACAATCTGTGAGGTTTTTTGTTTTTTTTTTTAGTTGTAGATGGACACAATATCTTTATTTATTTATTTTTTTAATGTGGTGCTGAGGATCGAACCCAGTGCCTCACGCATGCAAGGCAAGCGCTTTACCACTGAGCCACAATCCCAGCCCCAGGTTTTTAATTTTTAATTCAAGTTTTGTTTTATACAATTAGGAATGTTCTGTTATTCTTTTATTTAATTAATAAAATGTTTCTAATAATTTTTAAGTTTATTTGGAAAAATGAGATATGATAGTAGTCAAGGACAAGGAAATTTGTCATAGAGCTATTTATTTTCAGAAATAAGAAAATTGAGTGCTTTTTTTTATAAATTTGAGGCAGGGATTTTTAGTGTTCTATTTAATGCAGGGATTGATAATTCAGTGATTTTTATTCAAATGACTGCCTGTCAAAATGCATTTTTTGTTAAAATATCATTTCTTGAAGAATCATTTTGAGTCCCATATCTACTTGCTTTTTAGCAGAAGGTAACACAGAGAATCTCATCCCTCCTTTTAAATTGTAAGAGTATCATTTTGACATAGTGCATCTAATTACATAAGTCTTTGTCTCTATTCAGCCAAAGCTCTATAAATACTGCAATAAAATATGAGATGGATTGAGTTATAAGCATTTTGTTTTTCAAGTGTGCAAGTATTGCTTCTGAATAAAATAAAACGTTATATCAGATGAAGGTAATTTTGCTGAAACCTAAGCTAAGGAAACTTACTTTCCTACAGCTTTGCAATTGTATGTAGAAGAGTGTGTCTCTGGTTTACATGACATTTCAGCTGTTTCTTTTAAGAATTCCTTTTTTCTTCTCTTCTCAGGCTTCCAAAACTTCCTTGTGAATTTTGTGGGTTGCATTACTTTAAGCTGTTGCTAGCTGAAAGCCCTAACCTCTACCTTTTACCATTTCATTTTCTTTTATTCAGGCATCTGCCCATATTAAATATAACATTCCTTTTTTTCTTTTTCTTGTTTTGTTTGGGAAGCAAGTATATCCAATTCTTGATATCCAATCTTTCTTTGACAGGTACAAATGACATTTTATAATCAGATTGAAAATACATGTTTAATGCTTGCTTTTTTATGATTCTCTTGGAAAAATGATTTCAATATTTGATTAATACATTATTGTTAGTTATCACATTTTATTTTCAATGTAAGTTTTGTTTTTCTTGCAAAGATGGAATTTGATTATATTAACTTTTTCTTTTTATATAAGGTACAGGAGTGGGAAAGCCCATTTTAATGTATTGCAATCATCTTGTATTTCAAAACCCTCTTTGCATATCTTTCTATACTTAAATTAATATAAAGCCTTGATAAAGAGATGACAATTAATGTACTCAACCTGTTAGGAGTAAGTAGTTGCATTGTTGATGTAAGCTTCTTGAATGAGATATCTCAGAATGCTAACGAGGCAGACCAGCAGGTTTCAGGTGATTAAAGAAAATCCCTCATCTTGGAGGAACTTGAAGGAACATGATGCTATTTAAGTAGAATCTAATCAGGAAAAAGGAAAGCTTGGAAGTAAAAAGACGGAATGTTTCATGTCCTTATTTGCAAAGCAACTGAACAAAAGGTTAGCAAGATAATTAAGTGCCTTGCTGCTAAGTGGAATTTTTCAAAGCAGGTTGATTAGAGGCCTTCCTTAAAAAAAGAAAAAAAAAGAAAGAAAGGAAGGAAGAAAGAAAGATAGAAAAAAATAAATAAATAAACTTCTGCATCCAGATAATCTACTTGAAAAAGCTAACACAGTTACATTGATGGAGACCAGCTTGGAAGAAAATTGAGAGCAGCATGGATGGTGGCAGACATCCACAATGATGAACTTAATTGCTCAGCAAAATTCTGATCATTCCTGAGTTATTTTACCACTTACAAGTGTATTTTAGTGTGTTTTTAAATTTCTGAAAAGATGGAAATCCATGCAGACTTAATATGCAGTGGCACTAAATGGATTATTCCATCATCTTGGTTACTGCATTTTTCTATTTATCTGGATAAATAGGATTTGATTTCTTTTCCCTTTGCCTGAAAACATACCAAGAGTAAATATTATCATTCTCATTATAAAATGTTATTTGCAACTGTCAAGCAAAAATTGGATGTCAACTCTTCTATCTGCATTTTTTATTTCAAGATACTTCTGGTGATAACATAAGGAGACTGGCATGCCCCTGACTGTGCTTTGTAAACACATGCTGGCAAAAGCCTGACTTTTCTTAAGGGGGTCGTCAGGTTAAAGTACTCATGGCTGCATTATAGCTGAAAACGAAATCTTGGAAGTCATGACCTTAGGGCCTACTTTTCTTCTGAAAAAAGGAAGCTTGAAGCTAATACGTTCTACCAGTCAAACACTTAGTAGACATATGTTCTTTTGTCAGTGTTCTTTTACTGTTTCAACATTTAAATGACCCCAAGCTTACTTAGTAATGCATACCTTGGGGGCAAATATCCAGTAGCAGATTGCTTCATTCATTATCAATGAATTTATTTACTCAGTCATTCATTGCAGAGCTTTATCTCCTAAGAACACATTTAAAAAGTTGAACTGATCCTCTGGTCAACTGGTAGTCCATTGTGAGTATTAAATTAATAACTACCAGTCTACCTATGAGCAGCTTGTAAAGACTGATGTCCTGAGTGTCATATTGGAGACTCCTTTGGAACACTAAACCAATAGCACAGTCCAGGGGTTTTTAGATGAAGCATGTGATCTAAATACTTGAACTAGAGAAAAACCATTTTGATTCTAGGTCCTATGAGTACTTAAAAACACACTTTGTTTTTCAGTTTACATTTTATTTAAGCTGATTTTACTCAACTTAGGCTGCACATTAGAAAATATTATGTGCATATATGAATATGACATAATTAATCTCACTATTATGTATTATTGTAAGGCACCAATATTTTTTTTTTAAATCCTAATATCCTGACCACACCCAGATCAATCAAATTTGTGCCTATAGTTGTAGGGTCTGGACATGTGTATTTTTTAAAGCTCTGTGCATTACTACACTGTGTGTAGCTAGGATTGAGAACCTCTGATTTAAGCCCTTGCTATTTCTGCATTCACCATATTATTAAATTTTCTTGACCTTACTGAAAAAAAAAAATCCCTGTAGCATGGCTTCCTTAATTTAGAATGTGAAACACATTTTCTATTTAAAAATAGCATTTTAATGTTTTTGGACTTATGAGCATTATAAAAGGCCATGATTTGAGTTTATTTTATTTTTGCTTTCTTTAAGATTTTGTCACCATGGTCTGAATTCTGTGAATACCTGGTGGATAAGAGTAAATTTTAATATGACTGTTAAACATCTTTTATGCCCTGCCTCACATCTTCCCAGATCACTTTTTTGCTTCAGCCATTGCTCCTGCATCAGCTGAACAGAAGTGAAGACTAGTAACTCCTCTCCTGAGCCCGTACATCAAACTGTTTTCTCCTCTGGAACTTCTTACTACTTCTCTTGGAAATCAGATCAGTGTGGGATGGCAGCAAGTGGCTTTCTCTCTCGTCAGGCTGTTCTGAAGTGTATCCTACAAGCTTCCTGAGAGTGTCCCCAATAGGATTAAATCCCATTTGCTCCTGTTAGTCACCAGGTCAGCTACATGCCCTTAGGTTGACTTCCCTGCTTCTGGTTTCACACTCCCTTCAATGCCCATCCCAAATTAACTACTTGCACACAGGACCTCATCTCAAGTTCTGCTTTTTTATTTCTTCCAAACTAAGACAGAGGAAAATCATACTAGGCCTATTTTAGTGCATGGTGCCTTTTCTGGCGTTTTTTTTTTTTTTATCACACTTTTTTTTAGACTTAATACATTAATTTTATCAAATTATGGTAAGGAACACTTTACTCTGAAATCTTAAATGCCAGAAGAGATCTTTATACCCTGTTACTCTGTTTGTGGGCCTACTCTTACATCTTCTGCCCTCACCATCCTGTGTGAGTTGCTTACCTGGAATCTTTGTCCTTGTGTCTTCCACAGCTTGCCCCACATCTGTGCTTACACCATACACTCTAGACTGTGCAGCAAACATTTTACAAATTCAAATGACATAACTCACTAGCATCAGCATAATATTAAATGAAATGAAAGAGATTTTGTAGAGAAAATGATGTTGATACAGTGTGATATGATTTGTGTAGTTGAAGGGCAAACACTTTAGAGTTAGGGTCCCAATTCAGGGTAATTGCATTTTCTGTTGATCACAAAATAAATATAGTTAAGCTTATTAATAAGGATCACACTGCTGTTTCTTCATTCTAGCATTAAAACTTATTTTTATTTTTTTCAGTTGAGCATCATAGGTTTGAAAACATGTAATCTTGAACATATAATGATATTCTTTGCCATGAGATACTCATAAGAAAGAAGAGTCACAGCTCTAGAATCACACTCACTTTGAGCATAGGTATAAATGAAATGATATCAGAATCATCTGATCTCTTGATCTTTTCTCTTTATCTCTTTTGGCTTAGTGCATGCAATTGAATATATGGAAGTTATAGGCATGGATGATGTAACTCCATTGTCTGGGTTTATTTCCAGGCTCAGGAATTCAATAGATGTGTGATTGCAGCAGATGACTCTCATGTCTTGTGCCACATCCCCTTGACTCAGAGTCAGAGAACTCTGATTTGAGAAACAGCTGCCATGGACAGTTGTGTGAGAGCTTAGATTTGCCTCAAGCTACTAGCATTTCATCTTAAGAAGGAACATGTCTTACAGCTTCCTGTTCACATCCTTCCTCTCTATTGCTAGAGTTCCATACCCATATGCCAGCAGAGGCCAGAAGCATGGGAGTATTAATGTTTCAGGTACAACCACCAACCAGTGGAGCCAAGAGCCATGGATAAACTCTCAGGTGTCTCATTTACATGGGGAAACCTGGGAGACATCTACATTTTTTTCTGGTCCCAAAGGATTCAAGCTCATGGCAGTAGCCTTAGTAACTTACCTTTATATTGGCCTTGCCTTCCCTCCTTCATTCTTCTCACAACCTCAGTCTGCTTCCTGAGGTCACACCCCAGCTAAACTATGTATGCTGTTTGTCTCAATCTCTGATTTTGCAAACTAGAACGGTCATGTTATATCAGTAATATAATCTCTCCTAGTCAGTACTTACTCATCTTTGAAATAAGAATATAAAAACCTACCTTACAAAGTGGTTGGGAGGACTGGATATAATTTATATAAAGCACTTATTCCTATCCATGGTATATGACATATTTTAAAAACTGATAGTAAGAGACTAACTAAAATAAAATGGAAAACATTATTCTGACATGATTCCTACAGAGAAGGCAAGAGACAGAGTGTACAGGATTGAGTTCCACACTCATTGATACCTGCCACTTTTTTTCTTCTATCATCCTAAGGCAATTACCCTAAGGCATGATCAGTCCTTCTCAGAACTGGCTTTTGCACTTGTGGTACCTGACAGTGGGGTGCCCTAGTGTTCTGAAGCTTCTTCCCTTGTCTTACAAATGCTTCCAGGACAAAGGGATTCAAATTATTTTTCTTAGTTCACTCACCTTCAAAATATTACCATTACATTTCATCCCATCCAGTGGTGGTTTCTACTTCCATTAAGGATTTTCCTATCAAGCAAGCTCAAGTGGGCTCAAATTTCCCACAAGTACTTTAATTTACCCAGCATTGTTTTGTTTATAAATTAACTCTTCCATATTCAAGGCATGCCAAAAACCCCTGAAACTTGTTTCATTGAGTTATGGTTACTTTAGAAGTGTAAGTATGAAAACTGAGCCATTTTATTTTAAGCTAAAATGGGTCTGTGTTGTCTTATGGCTACTAATACAAATACCACAGACTGACAGGGTAAGTCCAACATTACGGTACCAGCTGATTTGGTTCCTGGGTAGGGCCCTCTTCTTGGTTTGTGGACAGCCACTTTTTTGTTGTATCCCTGTGTGGCACACACAAAAAATGGGGATATCTTTCTTCTTATTATTATGAAGTCACTAATCTCATCATGGGGATGTTCACCCTCTTGATGAATTCCCTCCCAAAGTCCTTACCTCCAAATACCTGTCACGTTAGGGCCTTAAAATAGGAATTTTGGAGAGATACAAACGTTTATTTCATAGAAGTGATATTACAATATTACAAATATTGTAACATTAGTGCATTTCTTAAATCTTCTTTCATAGAATACATTGAACCTAACTAAATTCTTTTTTTAATAACTTGAGGTTATCATACCTAGAAGTCCAGTAATAACCTTAGTTAATGAGAAGCCTGAACTGGAAATTATTGTCAATTCTGTACTAATTACTCAACAAATGCTTGTTGAGTAAATTATTGAATAATCAAATAAATGATACATGATTCTTCTTTTTTTAATTTGCTACCAGAGAATGAACTCAGGGGCACTCGACCACTGAGCCACATCCCCAGCCCTATTTTGTGTTTTATGTAGAGACAGGGTCTCACTGAGTTGCTTAGCGCCTCGCCATTGCTGAGGCAGGCTTTGAACTCGGCGATTCTCCTGTCTCAGCCTCCCTAAGTGCTGGGATTACAGGCTTGCGCCACCACGCCTGGCTCGTGATTCTTCTTTGAGATTTCTTTCAACTCTAAAAAATTCTGATTCTATGATTAATAAATTCTTTCAATAAAGTTAGCCAAAGTTCCTCCAGAAAGCTGGAGGTGCTGGCCTACCTAGTTGTAGATGAGTGTCTTACAGCTGACCACCATAATTTAGTTTTATATGCCAGATTCACTACAGAATCCTACCTCTGGCTGGAGTAGGGGAATAGCTTGGCCCTGGAATTCACATGCTGTAGTCAGAAATTTTACAGAGGAGAAACAGTCTGGTTGGAAGGGGATCTAGGAGGTTTGTATGATAGATGGCTGTACAAAAAAAGCATATTGCCTTTTACTTAACAAGTGTGCTTTTTTGGGAAGGTGTTAGGATTTGTGAAACTTATGGAATTCTAACACCTCCCAGATCACACTTACACTATACCACTGATATAACCTCATCTCCAAAATGCTGAAATTAACCTTTCTAGAATCATGTATAAGTCATGTAAAAAGTACAAGAGTAGGTTCCATGAGCAAAGGCTCTCACAGCAAGTGTATGAAAGTGCTTTAGGATATATTTGTGTGTGTATATATATATGTATACATATACATATATGCATATAATAAATATTATATGCCTAATATATATCAAATTCCTATCATATATATGTGTATATATAACAAGTCTTTGTATGTATATGTTTAAGATATATATTTATTTAACTATGTATTTATCTATTTATATATATCTTTTACTTTTTTCCATTCATTCACAATATATTTATTGTATACATTTGCTTAACTATTGAAATTATCAATAAATAAGACAGATAAAGTTCCCATGAAGTTTATAAAGAAGATTAATAACTAAAGTGTTCCTATACCAGTGAGGGAACCATCTTAATGAAACTACTTATCATTCTGTAGAGACATAGTTTGGGGATAGATATTTTCTTCAAATATAGGATTGTGATAGAGTAATATATTTATATTGGTGATAAAATATTTTTTAAATGCTGACTCATAATTATGGTATTTAAGGTAAGCTTACTGAGAAGATTTTTTAATTTGAACCAAATACTATTAAGTGCTTTTGAGGCAAAACGTTTAGACAACATTGGACAGCACACATTTTAACTTCTAATTCTATAAGGAAAATAGAACATGCTTTTAAAAAAATTTTTAATGTTACCCATCTTTAGGACTGTTATCAGACTTGTTTTGACTTTATAGAAGTAAAATTAAGAAGGTTTACATCTATTTCTACATGGATAATAAATAACATAATTATCATCTTCTTCTTAATGATTTTATAGATTTTGCTTCTTTCTAGGAGTAGATCTTTGACCAGCTTTTCATTTTCTCCTCAGGGTTGTTTCATTTAAGTTTTTAAATCTTCTTAGGTTAATTTTGAGTATATTTTCCCTGAAATTATCCACTTTGTTAAAATTTTCAGAATCACTGGCAAAAATGTTGAATATTTATTCACTAATGTTTTTATTAACATTTATTTTATAGGTATAACTATATATTATTTATATTGTCTTTTGTACCTTGATGAAATTTGAAAAATATTTTTGTATTTTATCTTTTTAAATGATAGCTTCATTTTTATAATTAAGTAGTCTTTAATTTTCTACTTTAATTTTTTTTCTGAATTTTTGTCTTTTTTATTTGGCAATTCTTTTAGTATATTTGTAAGATTGTTTTTTCTTAATTTTCACTTCAATGTTTATTTTCAATTTTTTTCATTTCTAATATATGTATGTAACTACATATTTTCTGTATTATATCATAAATATTTTAAGACTTGAGTCTGTAACACTTTAGAAAAATATTCTTAGACATCATCTCATAGCTTTTGATATGTGTATTTATTTTGGTCATTAATTTCTAAATAATATATAACATTATTTCTATTTTCTTTATAAACCAATTATCATATTAACAAATGTCTGAGTGATTTATTATTTTGAAATGGAAGTACATATTTGTTTTGTTATTAATTTTAATTTTGTTTTAATGCTTCAGAAAAAAAGCATCCTGTATGATTTTGTTTTTAACTGTGAAAATCTCAGCAACCAAATCTTTGTGTTCTAACACATGATTTTTTTTTAATTGTACTTTTTTTTTAAAAGAATGGATTTGTTGATTCATGGATTCCCCCCCCAACTTTGGCATATTGCTTTACTTGTGTGTGTGTGTGTGTGTGTGATTCGATCAAACTTGTAAAAAGCAAATCTTTTAATCAACTATTTTTGTGTATTTGAATGATTGATTTCTAAGAGCACCATGCTAAAATCTCTAAGTATTCTTGTGGAGTGGTTAAATTCTTATTTCTCATATTAAACAGTTTTGAAAAAATGTTAGTATAACATCTCAATAAATGAACTATTGATTAATTGCTTGCCTATAACTTGTCAAAATGAAATGTCCTACTTTGTTATATTTTATGCCTTTCACATTGGATTCTGCTATATCTGATAGTAATGTCATTTATGCTCACTTGTTCTTATCTCTTTTTGTTATGCTATTTTATCTTCTCAGTCTTTCTGTAATTATGTTTGCAGCTCTACCCATTTTGAGAATTCCTATCTTTTAGCAATATAATTTAAACCATTCACATTTATTATAATGACTAAAATGTTTGTGTTCTTCATGACATTATATTTTTGGTTTTCTCTGTGCTATTTTCCAACCTCTGGTTACATTAGATGTGGCTAGCCAGATGGTTGGTTAAGCTAAAAATCCAAGTAAAATCTCCTTTAAATTTAGTGAAAATTGTAATAATGACCAGCTGGAAAATGGTACATCTGCATGTAGTCCACTAAATGCTACATATTGCTGTATGGCATGAATTCTGCAGCACTTTGTAAAAATGTGCTCTCTTGATATACAAAAGTGACCTTACTGACCCTTCCATCTGTGAGACATGTGCTTTAAGCTGCTTTTGATGTGTTGGTGAAAGTTTATGTTGAGCCATGGCATGCATTTGTATGACATAGTCTTGAGGTTTTGCTTTAAAACTGGATACTGGACAATTTTTCCTCTCTGCAGCCTTACCTAAAATCTTGTATTTAGTATTCAATAATTTGTATATCTGATTATTTTTGAGCAGTTTTGATTACAGTTAGCTGATCATGAATGTGTTATCTAAGCTGTGATGCTTTTGATTCTAAATAGTAAGGCTATTAATAATTAGCACTGGGTAAACAGTTATGAACTGGGATCATCTGGTTCAAAATGGGATTTAGAGTCCTCCAAACCTACTAGTTAAAGAGATTGTACATATAATATGAACAAAAAATTTTCCCACTGCTCCCTAATCCATAGAGGTTTTTTAATAGCAAATATGGGAAGATATTCAGGCTGGCTTTGGTTGTTTACTGGGTTAATAAGATTTGAATGAGATAAAATATTATGATGCTCTAACATAACATAAATAGGACACATTCAACTTCCTACTCTATCCTATACATTTGACTGGCAGGCAGAGTGTATCTACAAACAGGCCCAGCATGAAAAAGAAATATAAATCCAAATGCATACATTTACACATTGTGCTAGTGATATGAATTCAATCTCATTTTTTACTTCTTTGCATCTTATATGTATTGTAGTCATATTACTAATTCCCTCTTATTTATATATTTTAGTAGTTATTTTGTCTTTTTAAATATTTTCTTTTATTATGTCAAAGGATCTTTTATTTTTATTAATTTATATGTGGTGCTGAGGATAGAACCCAGGGCCTCACACATGCAGGCAAGTACTCTACCACTGAGCCACAACTCCAGCCCATAATTTTTTCTTGAATAGTCCTCTTTCCTCTGTTCTGCATTGGCTAAACCTTATTTTATTTTTAATAGTATGATGTCATTGGAATTATTTCATTATGTGTGACAAATGTAATGCATTTAATCCATTGTCTCCCTCATTGCTTTCTTTCACTAAAGAACACAAGGTTGTTAACAAAAATCTTTGGTCTGCGAATGTAAAAAGCTTCATTTAAATAATTATATATCAGCTCTCTTTGTTTTTGCCCTTTCAGTATAGTTTCTTTTTTGTAAATTAAATGGTATAGCTAGATTGGCTCCCTATAAGTTTATTTTAAAGCATAAGAAACTTAAAATATTTTCAGAGAAGCCTATGTTGAAAGCCATTTCAGCTGCAACTGTGCTTAAATCAGCCATCTCTAGTTTCAGAGCAATATTTAAAACACCAAAAACCAGTGATGAACTAGACATGTTTAGTTCATCTACCCCATGTCTGCAAAGGAAGAACATTAACTTAACATGATGTGGTTTCTAGAAGAAAATATATAGCCTCATAAAGTTTGAGGAGATCTTTTTATGTACTTTAAGCTTCAGTGTAATGCCTTTATGGGACAGGTTCTGGAGACAGGAGCAATATTATCATCCCAAGCTAGCTAGTATTATGACATACTTTTGCAGTAATAGTCAAACAAATTTTTATTAAATGCCAATGGTGGGGCTGGTGGTGTAGCTCAGTGGTAGAGCACTTGCCTAGCATGTGGAGGCACTGGGTTCGATTCTCAGTACCACATAAAAATCAATAAATAAAATAAAGGTATTGTGTCCATCTACAACTACAAAAGAAAAAATATAATACTTACTAAAAAAGCCAATATGCCAGTATACCAAGCTGTATGCTGGGAGTTCTAGAAAAATATAAAAATGTGAAATAATTTAGTTCAAGTGGTCACCTAATGAATAAGTATGCATTTAAGTGGAAAAGTATTTCCAACAAGGGAGAGCTCAGTAGTTGGTCAGGAATTTAGACTAAATATGAAGATGGCAGAAATCTTTGGGTAGACAGGAGAAAGGAAGCTATGGTAGAGAGAAAATTGCATGTGAAAGGGCATGGCAAATAGCAATCTAGATGCTCCTGACAGAACATGCATGTTTGTTTGCTGGGGATCACAATAAATAGACACTAGGCACCTCACTCCCTCCTCCCCAAATGTACACAATGTGGTAGATAAAAAGCAGTCAGGAAGGATTTTTGAATGAGAATTTGAACATTAAGTCCTCTGTGTTTTAGAAAGTTAAATATGACTATGCATGGCTAGTATAGATAGGGAAAAGCTTGAAACGTCAAGTAACAACTACATCATTAGCTACTGTCATTGCCTTTTGGGAACTTTGGAATCTTTGATTTGGCTTGCTAAAAGAAAAGAAAATTAAAATAGGGAAGAAATGCATATTCCTAAGTATCTTTGAGAGTGATCTGTTTTATGGGCCAACACAGGTATTATTTGGTGGCAGTGGCTACATATAATTCATCCCAATGTTAATAGGCTCTCTAGTATAAGTAGTATCAAAGAAAATATTTATTTTTATTTGTATTTTCTATATTTAATTATACTATTTTTCATATTAACGTAGGAGAACATATAGTACTGGCAAGTCATTCCTTAAATTCTGGCTTCAAGTGATCCTAAACATTTCTGAGAGAGTTTATGTTTTAGGTAAATGGAGGAGGTTAGTATAATCAGTACTCAGTACGTTGATTATGAAAAAAATCTTAGCTTTATATTTTATTTTAGAGACATACATTGTAGTTTGTAAATCAGGTAAAAGGCACATATATTTTGATGTTATTAAAAATACATTTTTTTCTATCATTCTAGCTAGTAAATCTAGCAATGATATATTTCAGGAATGAAATGTTAAGGCGGTTTTAAATTTTTTATGATGTATGTTTTTATTAGAATCTGTATATACTCTTCATAGTTTTATTGCTTGATAAGAGGAAAATAAGTCTCCTTTAAAAGGCAGAGGTTATAAGAGTATAGATTATGTATAAAATGAAATGTATATGTACTATTAACATTTTGATTTGTACTTTAATTGCTGTTTATATGCAGTGTGAATTAAGAATAAAACAAGTGGAGGAAGGAATAAAGAATATAATTAGCAGATTCAGTAGCTTTGGACTATAGTTGCTTTAATTAACAACTTTGTAGTGACAGAACAAATGTGCTTTGGGAAAGCTAAGAATAAGATCATGGCATTATATTTAGAAAAAGGTTACTTAATTTTTTTATAGGAAAACAAAGTAGATTATATATTTGTGTCAGAAGATATTTATATCACCAATTTCAACAGTTTCATATATTGTTAGTATTTATTTAATAATTCATACTAGATGTCAAGCATACTCCTTTTATTAATAATAACATTTTTCTTTCTATTCTTCCAGAATTGTATGTATATAAAGTATTTACAAAAAATGATAAAATTGAAATCATGTCATTTTGTTAATTTCTTGTTTTTATGCAATTACACATCATGAATACAGAATTGTTGACTTCCAAGAATGGGTTCTGATAGTCAGTTGATTTTTTAATTCAATATTCATCCTTCCTTCCATCTAAAACAATCTTGATTCTTGTTTTTTCACTTCAGGCATAGACGGTAGGTAGGGCTTTAAAACATGTGCTGAAAGAACGAGGAGAGAATCTTAAATCAGGTAAGGAAATATATAAAATGAAACATGGTAGATGCCATTAAAAGCTTCCAAACTCATTCAATGAGGAGTATCACCCTGATACCAAAACCAGATAGACACACATCAAAGAAAGAAAATTTTAGACCAATATTCCTGATGAACATAGATGCAAAAATTCTCAATAAAATTTTGGCAAAGTGCATATAAAAACATATTTAAAAAATAGTGCACCATGATCAAGTGGGGTTCATTCCAGGGATGCAAGGTTGGTTCAACATACGAAAATCAATTAACATAATCCATCACATCAATAGACTTAAAGATAAGAATCATATGATTTTATCAATTGATGCAGAGAAAGCATTTGACAAAATACAGCACCCTTTTATGTTCAAAACACTAGAAAAACTAGGGATAGCAGGAACATACCTCAACTTTGTAAAAACAATCTATGCTAAACTCAAGGCCAACATCATCCAAAATGGAGAAAAACTGGAATTATTCCCTCTACAAATACGAACAAGACAGGGATGCCCTCTTTCACCACTGCTATTCAGCATAGTCCTTGAAACATTACCCAGAGCAATTAGACAGATGAAAGAAATTAAAGGGATATGAATAGGAAAAGAAGAACTCAAACTATCATTATTTGCCAATGACATGATTCTATACTTAGAGGATCCAAGAAATTCCACCAGAAAACTTATAGAATTAATAAATGAATTCAGCAAAGTAAGAGGATATAAAATCAACACCCATAAATCAATTGCATTTCTATACATCAGTGATAAATCCTCTGAAAGAGAAATTAGGAAAATTACCTCAATCACAATAGCCTCAAAAAAACACAAAACAAAACAAAACAAAACTTGGGCATCGATTTAACAAAAGAAATGAAAGACCTCTACAATGAAAACTACAGGACACTAAAGAAAGAAATTGTACAAGACCTTAGAAGATGAAAAATCTCCCATGCTCTTGGATAAGCATTTTTATGATAATGTGCCTTGATGTGGGTCAATTGTAGTTTTGTACATTTGGGGCTCTATAAGTATTTTGTATTTGAGTTTCCATTTCATTCTTTTATTTGGGAAAAATTCTAATAATATTCATTGAAAAGATTGTGTATTCCTTTGATGTATCTCTGCACCTTTGTCTATCCTGGTGAAATTTAAATTTGGCCTTTTCATGTCATCCCATAGTTTTTGGAAGTTCTGTTCATGGTTTCTTAACATCTTCTCTCCAATGGTCAACTCTATTTTCAAGATTATATATTTTGTCTTCATTGCCTGAGATTCTCTCTCCAGGTGGTCTAGTCTCTTGGTGATGCTTTCTACTGAATTTTTAATTTGGTTTATTGTTGCCTTCATTGCAATATTTGGGTTTTTTGTTGTTGTTGTTGTTTGTTTGTTTTCAGAATCTTTATCTCTTTTTTGAAGGGATCTTTTGCTGTCTTACATCATCTTTTACTTTTCAGATCATTCTAAACTCCTTCTCTGACATTTCTTCCATTGTGGAACAGATGGATTCTGTTATTGGAGTATCATGGTTTTCTTGGGGCGTGTTTTTCCTTGGTTTTTCATGTTTTCATCTGACAATAAGGATCCAAGGCAGTAGAGTTTCTACCCTGTGGACTTATGGTGCCCCTGATGGTTTATAGGACCTCACTGTTTAGAGGGAGACAAATAATAACAACCCATACAAACAATATTAAACTCAATAGTTCCTACTATGATGTCTACAATGTTAATTATCACAAACAGAAATAATATGATCAGTTATTGCCTATAATAAAAACAACAAGTTTCCAAAAGGGTTTACATTTTAAAATGGTGGACAGGGAGAGAAGTAATATAGGATTTGATGATTATGAGGGAGGAAGAGTGAAGACAAATAAAAGATTAAAGGAAGAGTGAAAGAGAGAACAATAGAGATTGGCTATTAGCAGAAGAAAAGAGAATCAAATGAAACAGGTAGTAGAAAAAATATTTATAAATCAACAATTTTTTAAAAATTTTACAAAAAGGAATACCAAACAAAACTAAAATATACTAATCAAATGTCCTAGTTCACAGACTTATCCATGTAAAATAACTGGCTACAAAAATTCTAGAGATGACAAGAAAAATAGGAAACTGTATAAATGTCCATGTATCATTAAGGTCACTGAAAAAGAAAAGAAAAAAAATCTTGATGAAAAATTAAAGAAGTCTTTCCATTGGAATTCAAAATATTCTCAACTTCTCTTCTCAGCTGTTTTAGGTGGGGTCTTCTGGAGTATGATGTTCTACCCTCTGGATTGCTGGGGTGAGAGAGGTAATCCCATAGGCGGAGTTCCTAAAGGCAGGGTTTAGGGTTAGGTGGGCTCCAGGCCCTTTGCTGAATTGATCTAGAGATGTTTAATCAGCTCACCTCCATTACCCAGTACTTGCTGGTTCACTTTGGAAGACTTTACTCCAAGGATCTCCCCTGGGTTCTACTTGTGTGGTGGGGGAGTCAATACTTAGTCCCTACATCCCCTGCAGACCTCACGTTTCCTGGTCTCAGGTTCAGTCTCTAAACAATTTCTCCTGCCCTAACCCTTCATGTTCCTGGCCAGACATGTCTCTCTCAGCCAGTCCTGCAAGCAGTTGGATGGGAGGGGGAGAGGTAGAGCCAGATGTGTTTCTGCAACCAGTTGTTCCCTGTGTAAAACTCTCTCCATGTTTGATTTTCTCCTGGTTGCTTAAGCACACTCTATGTCATGTAGCATGTGTTCACTGGGCCTGTGTTTTGGGCCAAACTCAGGTTTGTCCAGGAATCAGCTTTCTCTGTTGCTGGCGCTTGTGTTGCAGCTACAAAATTGTTCCTTCTTTTGTTCTCTACGTGCTGCATGGAGAGATCGGTGGCTTCTTTCCCCATACACGAGTATCATGCAGTGCATCCTTCAGGTTTGTTGGACAATGTCCTTGGTCTCCAAACACTCTGTAACCAGACACACCTTGGGGTTCCCAAAAATGTGGATTCCCTTAATTCCCTGATCCCTCTACTATGCTCATGGAAGGACCTCTTTGGCTAGAGCTTCTGGCCCAGCTCTGGCAGTGACTATGCTGCTGGGGACTTTTTCCTTATTTTATTACATCCAACCTCCTGTGTCCTCAGTCTACTTTGAATGTCCAGTTTTAGGTTCCAGTGAAGACCCCCAACTCCTTTTTTGCTGTTGTTCACCCACCTTGGAGAGAAGCTTCCTGTCTGCCTTTCTGGTTTCATGCCATGGAGCAGCCAGGAACGCGACCTCCTCTATTCTGCCAATTTGGATATTTCTGGTCCACTACTTTCAAATGGGGGGGAAGACATACCTAGAACTTGTAAGACATTTGTAGTTTTATGAAAATAGGGAAAATGCTGTTTGAGGATTAAAAACTAACTCAGAATGTCTTAGTCCTTTTGTCAAAGTAAATGTAAATGTTAAAATTGTATTAATTTTTGAAATGTTATATATCTGCCAACTATTGAAAATGTCCATCACAATTTAAATAAGACAATCTAAAAATAAACCTTAAGATAGCATATTTTTATTCTCCTTTCCTTAAAATAAATATACATGAAATATGTATTTGTTGTAGAAAAGTTAGAAAACACAAATAGGAAAATTTAGCATGCCAAATTATTTAATTGTACACATTTTCTGGCTTTTTCTCCTGTATGGAAATATGCATATAAATACTAGGAATAAGCACATATTCATAAAAAATGAGTTAAGTTCTAAGAATTGCTTTATATTCAGCTTTGTTCACTCAACAATTCATTATAAATATCTTCTTATGTTAATAAATACATTATGTAATTACATTATTTATAATACATTATGCTCCACCATTATTTTTAATATCTTAGTTTTATATACTATCACTGTCAAAATTTGATTAATTAGTTCACATTTGATTATTTTTAATCATTGATATTTTATTAACCACATTAGTAACATTGTTTTTAGTACATCTTTCCATATATGTCTAATTTTCTTCTCAGGATGAATTGCTAGAAGTAGAATTTCTATGTTAAATGTCATGCACTTTTTTGTTGGGGAGTGGGTGGGTACTGAGGATTGAACTCAGGAGCACTTGACCACTGAGCCACATTCCCAATCCTATTTTGTATTTTATTTAGAGACATGGTCTCACTGAGTTGCTTAGCTCCTCACTTTTGCTGAGGCTGGCTTTGAATTCGTGATCCTCCTGTCTCAGCCTCCCAAACTGCTGGGATTATAGGCATGCACCACTATGCCTGGCTATTAAGCACTTTTTAAGGTTCTTATTATACATTGTCAGATTGATCTCCTCTTTTGTTTTGTCTGTGCAGTTTTGCATACATATACACTACTAATGAAAACACTGCTCCATTGAAACACACACACTTATGTGTATATATGTAATCTTTGTATTTTATAGTAGAATCAAACTAAATAATTGAATTCTCTACCAAACACATGTATATTTTGATTTTTCTCAGTAAATGATTCAAATAATAATGAATATTCATATTTAGATTATGTTGGAGGTTCTGCTTTTAGATTGCTCATCAAAATGCAAAACCTGTATTTGATTGGGTTTAGAATCAATGAAACTTTTGGTTTGTACACACACACAAACACACACACACACACACATACTTGAAAATTCTAATAAAAACTTGAGACTTCCAGGGACTTTATAATAAAAAAAAATCTTTAGCTTGTATTAAATTTATTGGAGCTGATTTATCCTAGCCATGTGTCAAATGACAAGTGATAAATTAAACAGAGTATTGTTCCCAGTTTGCTTTCTATCTTTGAAGTTGGAAGAAAATGGATTAGAAGGGAATTTCCTTTCTTTAACGACACAATTCATTCATCTGTCTCACTCACTCTTCTGTAGTTTACATACATTTCTGATCACAAGTAAAGGATTAAAATTTGAATCATGATCTCTAATTGCTTATTTGACTGTCAAATATGTCACCTTTCCTCTATTTTTACTATTGTTATCAATCTGCTACTTACTTCACTTTATTCACAGTTGAATCAAACTTTAATTTTTCAAGGTTGTGTTTTGTGTGTGTTTGAGGATCTGGGGCATCAAACCAAGGGCTTTATATAGGAGAGGCAAGTGTTTCACTACTGAGTTTTACCCCAGCCCAGAATCAAGCTCTTGAATCACTTTTCTTTCTCTTTCCCCACTCCTAACAACATACAAAGCCACAACAGTGGCTTTAGCATCCATGCAGATTGCCCTTCCAGTTCTAGTCCTTTCCAGTGTTTATCTTTTCCATCCCCATCCTACCTTAGGTTTTTCCATGGTCACACTCTGAATGGCACAATGCCTAAATTCACATTTTCTAACAACATTGTTTAACCTTTTTAAAAAAATTATGGTAGCCCCATTACATTATTTGACCTTATTAAGATGGCCAATTCATTGGCTATTACTTTCTCACTATCCAGCAGCCCTCTCCTATTCATTTCCCTCTCTGTATAACTTAGGTTCCACAGTATATCATTATAGTTCTTGTGCAAGTATTCTTAACCCCTTGCCTCTGTCTAATAGTCTCTTATCAAATCCCACATTAGTTGCATCCAGTGTTCTTTCTCTGTGCCTACTCTCAAACTACCAAATGCAACTGGAGAATAAAATTATGGTGAAGTCTTTCAAATTTATGATCAAATGATCTCTAAAGGGAAATCCTACTATAAACTAAGTAAATGTAAGTACTCACATATTGAGATGACTATTTATTCCTTTCTAATCCCACATTCCTATCTATTCTGATGATGACAACCCAAAATAACATTAATTAAACATAGTAGCAAAACCCTTAAAGAAGGAATGATTATTCATTAATTTACTATAGCTAAACCTGAGAACTGGTTTTCTTGAATTTTTTCCTGTTGATTATTTGCTTTATGAAATTTATGATTATCATTTGTGAAAAATGGAATATTTGTTTTCCTTCAGTACTTTTGTCTACTTTTCCTATTTCAAGAGTAAAACTATCAAATTATGATGACTATGCATACGTTTGATTACATACTTATACTTTTAGAATTTGAAGAGTATAGAGAAATTGGAATCTGAAGACCCAGTTTTGCTTCCTTGATCTTGATCTAAAGCAGCTAGCTGTGACTTTATACAAGTTGCACAACTTTTCTAAGATTAATTTGTTCACCTGTACCATTGAGTTAATATGTTTTAAAATCAAATAAAATATATTTGTAAATGTGATTTGTCATCTATAAATCCTTGCACAAGTGTAGCCCATTATTATTTGAACATCTCACATTCAGAATTACTTTCCTCATGTAAATTAATATGATTTGAAATTTGGTATTCAGTATCATGATTTTAAACCTAACTAAACCTAACCTATATTGAGGTTTTATAATGAATTTTGTCATCTTTGCAAATTATCAATTTTGTTTCAGAAATACAATTTGCAAACAATTTCTCCTATATATTTTAATCAATGAATATGAAAAAGCATAAAGTTATGATGTTTGAATAAGTTTTAGTGTTAGTCCTTCATTCCTTCTCAGGAGATGCGAGTGATAAATTCTTAATAAAATAGCACCATTATTGCTTATATATAGTAGATATATTCCCATTACTATATAAATACATTGCTGTGTAAATATTTGGATGAAACACAGTAAATCCTATGTGGGAATAAAGGCAGTTTGTGATTCTTGGCTTCCCATCTTTTCACAAAAGCATTTTTTAATTTTTTAATTTCCAAATACAATAGTGTTTTTGAATAATGTAGAGGGAAAAATGCCCAAAGAATGAGTTGACCTGGAAGTGTTTATTTAGTTCTCAACAACATGTGCAAAATATCAAGAAACTTTGTCATCTTCCAATCTGGAATCATTTTGGAAGATCTGCTTTGAAAATAAAGCTTCTAACACTAAGTAGCTGGCTTACCCAACTATCTTGTTTCAAGGAAAATAGAGAAGGCTAGTTGGATGAAATGCAATCTGTTTCATTATTCACTAGCCTTAGGGATAATCACATTTAAGGAAAAGGTTATAATTAACCCAATTGTTGCTTTTTACCACAGTATGTGACAAAATCCAATTGTTTCTCCTATCCTTTTTCTTTATTTTTTTTAAAGACACAATATTATTTCCAATTTATAAATTTCAGATTCTGAAATCATAATAAGAAATAGAAAAATTGTTCACAGTGTTCAGTTATACATTATTCATTGACACTAACATCTAAAATTTGTATCTTTAAAACTTATACTTTGGAGTTATCTATTAAACTTTTTATTATACTAAATTATTTTATTGTATTCCAGTTCTGAGTCCAAACATGAGTGATTAAACATATACTCTTCTTAGCACAAGTCTGCAGCATAAGCATGTCTTGTTCTCTACCTTTATTTGCTTGCTTACAGCCTCCAGTAAGGACTGGCATTGGAAGATTATTTTAATTAGAATTTAAAAGTAATGAACAGTACAATCAAATATATGGACATTCCCAGAAGCATTTTTGCAAGCAGTGTGTCCATCTGTGGACTCACTCAAACCTCATGATCAGATTAAAAATTCTTTCTGCTCAAGTCCTTTTTGCTTAAGCTATGTGAAAATTTCCCTGCCACCTTTTGATATTTCTAGTTTTAAATGAAAAACAAAAATCTATTCTTTCTTTTTATATATTTTTATATTAACAGTTTTTGCAGAAGTATTTTTCATCATTTTTTAAAATAGTATTTATTTTTCATAGAATTTCAAACTGACTTTCAGTATAAATATTCTAATTTTATGTGGTCACTTAAGTAATTGAACTACTAGGAATTTTATGTCCTACAGTCTATAATTTTAAACAATGCTAGTACTGACATAGAATATTATTTTATGGTAATATGTGATTTTTTTTTTGTACTGGAGATTGAACTCAGGGGCACTCGACCACTGAGCCACATCCCCAGCCCTATTTTGTGTTTTTTTTTTTTTTATGTAGAGGCAGGGTCTCACTGAGTTGCTTAGCGCCTCGCCTTTGATGTTGCTGAGGCTGGCTTTGAACTCGCGATTCTCGTGTCTCAGCCTCCCTAAGTGCTGGGATTACAGGCTTGCGCCACTGCACCCGGCTGTAATGTGAATTTTTTAAATCAGTAAGTATTTTTTGTTTATATTTTGAATTCTTAATTCTCCACATTGGTTTAACCAACATTTCTCTGCTGAAACTAAATATATTATTTGATATATGTGTTAATTAAGTAATTTTCACTAGGAGTGCTTACTATGAAAATTGTAATGTTTATTTGTTATGACGTTTTCCTAATAGCCCAAGTACCTGCAAGGAAATGTAGCAAGGAAAGAAGTATGAGGAGGAGAAAAGCCCTGAGGAGAGGATTTCAAAACTCCTTCTGCCTTACAATTTCACTTTAAGTATATTCTTAATGATGCTATGATATATTTCATAAATTTTGAGCTAGGTTTGAAGATGAGGAATTATATAAACCATTTGTATGATAAAAACAGAATAAAGTCCACCATCAAAGAAAAGATCAGGACCAGATTGCTTTACAGGTGAGTTCTACCAAATATTTAATGAAGAACTTATACCAATTCTTCTTTAAGTTTTCAAAAAATTGAAGGACAAGGAATTCTTCCAAACACATACTTTGAGATCAGCATTACCCAGATATAGAAAAAAGAACACTACAAGATGATATCCTTAATGACTATAGATGAAAATATCCTCAGCAAAATATTAGCACACAAAATTCAATGACACATTGAGTAGACTATTTATATGTTCACAATGCCACTTTGTCACAATCAACTCTACCTAAGACGATTCACAGGTTTTCCATACGCCATACCATTTGCTGTCTTGGAGTATGGTCTCCCAACCTTTATTTCTGCTTAACTACAGCACACAGTAGTTTTCCACTCAAATGCCACTTCCTCCAAGAAGCCTCCCCTGACTTCTTCAGACTACATGTGAGCTCCAGATAAAGGTTTTCTGAAAGCCCTGGGTCTCCCCTTTCACAGCCCATCCTCCTTTATTGTTTTCTTTTTTTTTTTTTTTTTTTTTTTTTTTTTTTTTTTTTTTTTTTTTTTAGTTAACCTCTTGTCTTCTCAGTTGGATAGCTCCTAGTCTGTTCTGCTCATTTTAGGGTAAGATCCTAGCACCTATCATAGTGTTTGGCACCAAACCCACTTAAGCCAGGCATGGTTGTGCACACCTGTAATCCCAGCAATGTGGGAAGTTGAGGCAGGAGGACCACATGTTCAAGGCCATCCTGGGCAGCTTAGTATGACTCTTAGCAAATTATTGAGACCCTGTCTCAAAAATCAAAAACAAGCAAACACAAACAAAAATACCATAAAACCTGCTTAATATATTTATTAAGAGATTTATTGAATAATGAGTAATAGAGATATGATTATCTACTCTTAAGTATTCATCTATTTGCATGAAATGTCTAGAAAAGGCAAATCTATAAGGAAACAAAATGGATCCGTAACTGCTAAGAATTGGGAGTGAGAATGCAGAGTGATGACTAATGGACAGGTGGGATCTTTTAAGGTGATGAAAATGTTCTATAACTGAATTATGGTGATGATTGCACAGTGACTGGGTATATTTACTAAAAATTACTAAATTTTATACATGAGAGATTGTATGGCATATATATTGTACTTCAATGAAACTGATACTTTTTAATCAAAAGGACCATTTATTATGATGAGGTGAGATTCATCCTAAAGATGCAAGGATGGCTTAATACAATGTGAATAAATGTTACATACCACATCAACAGAATGAAGGACAAAACCTATATGATCATAATAAATGAAGAAAAGACATTTGATGCAAATCATCATTTCTTCATGGTAAAGCTAGTGAACAAATTAGGTATAGAAAGAATGTGACTCAACATAATAGAAGGCATGTATAATAAGCCAACATTTGGCATTATACTAGATGGAAAATAGCTGAAATTTTTCTCTCTCAGATCTGGAACAAGACACAGATTGCCTACTTTCACAATTTTAAGTCACCCTAGTACTGAAATTCCTAGCCAGAACAATGAGGGAAGAAAAAAAAAAAAAAAAAAAAGAACATCCAAATTGGAAAAGAGGAAGCTACATGGCCACAGTTTACATATAATCTTTTTGTTTATTTAATTATTCTAATTAGGTATACATGACAGCAGAATGCCTTTTGATTCATTGTACACAAGTGGAGCACATTTCATTTCTCTGATTGTACACAATGTAGAGGTGCACCATATGTGCAGTCACATGTACCTAGGGCAATAATGTCCATCTCATTCCACCATCTTGCTGCCCCCATGTCTCCTTCCCTTTAACCAAAGTTCCTCCATTCTTCCCATACCTCCTCCCCCATTATGGATCAGCATCCACTTATCAGAGAGAACATTCCACCTTTGGATTTTTGGAATTGGCTTACTTTGCTTACCATGATATGCTCCAACTCCATCCTTTTACCTGCAAATGCCATACTTTTATTCTCTTTTAAAGCTAGGTAATTTTCCGTTGGTTTCCATATTGATTCATCTATTGAGGGGCATCTAATTTGATTTCATACTTTAGCTATTATGAATTGAGCTGCTATAAACATTGAAGTGGCTGCACCACTGTAGCATGCTGTTTTTAAGTCTTTTGGGTATAGACCTAGGAGTGGGATAGCTGGGTCAAATGGTGGCTCCATTCCAAGTTTTTTAAGGAATCTCCATATTGCTTTCCAGATTGGTTGCACCAATTTGCAGTCCCACCAGCAAGGTATGAGTGTGCCTTTTCCCTCACATCCTCACCAACACTTATTGTTCATATTTTTGAAAACTGCCATTCTTTTTTTTGGATTTTTTTTTTGGTACAGAGATTGAACTCAGGGGCACTCGACCACTGAGCCACATCCCCAGCCCTATTTTTTTGTGTTTTATGTAGTGACAGAGTCTCACTGAGTTGCTTAGCACCTTGCCATTACTGAGGCTGGGTTTGAACTCGCAATTCTCCTGTCTCAGCCTCCCTAAGTGCTGGGATTACAGGCTTGCGCCGCCGTGTCCCGCTCTGAAAACTGCCATTCTGACGGTTGAGAGATGAAATCTTAGTTTTGATTTGCATTTCCCTAATTAGTAGAGATGTTGAACATATTTTCATATATTTGTTGATCAATTGTATATCTTCTTCTGAGAAATGTGTGTTCAGCTCCTTAGCCCATTTATTGATTGAGTTGTTTTTATTTTTGGTGTTAAGTTTTTTGAGTTCTTTATATATCCTGGAGATCAGTGCTCTATCTGATGTGCGTGTGGCAAAAATTTGCTCCCAAAATGTAAGCTCTCTCTTCACCTCACTGTTTCTTTTGCTGAGAAGAAGTTTTTTAGTTTGAATCCATCCTGTTTCTTGATTCTTGATTTTATTTCTTGCACTTTAGGAGTCTTGTTAAGGATGTCAGGGCCTAATCTGATGTGATGAAGATTTGAGCCTACTTTTCCCTCAATTAGGAGCTGGGTCTCTATTCTAATTCCTAGGTCTTTGATCCACTTCGAGTTGATTTTTGTGCATGGTGAGAGAAATGATTTTAGTTTCATTTTGCTGCATATGGAGTTCCAGTTTTCCCAGCACTATATGTTGAAGAGAATATCTTTTATTCTATGTATGTTTTGGCACCTTTGTCTAGTATGAGATAACTGTATTTATGTGGGCTTGTCTCTGTATCTTCTATTTTGTACCATTGGTCTACATGTGTATTTTGGTGCCAATATCATGCTGTTTTTGTTACTATAGCTATAGAGAGAAAATCCCAGACTCCACCAAAAACAAACAAACAAAAACTATTAGAATAAACAAATTCATCAAAGTTGCAAAATACAAAATCAGCCTACAATAATAGTAGCAGTGTTGTTATATGCAGATAGCCAATTACATAAATAGAAATTAAGAAAGTAATCCTATTCACAATAGCCATGAAAAATAATATAGCTAGGAATGAATTTAACAAAGGAAATGAAGAATCTCTACAATGAAAATTATAAAACATGAAATAAATTGAGGAGAGCACCAAAAATGAAAATAGTAAAATGATTCATGGATTGGAAGAATTAATGTTGTTATAAAATGTCCATTTTACTCAAAGCCACCTACATATTCAATACAATCTCTATCAAAATACTGACAATGACATTCTTTAAAGAACAAGAAAAAAAATCCTAAAATTTATGTGGGACTATGAAAAAACACAACAAGATGACAACAACAACAAAACCAAAGAGCCAAAGCCATCTTCTGAAAAAATGACAAAGCAGTAGATATTACATGATCTGAGTTCAAAATGTACTGCAAAGCTATAGTTATCAAAAGATTCTCTCCAAGACATGCTATAATGAAAATGCCTAATACAGTAGAATAAGATTATAATTTTTAAAGCCACAAGAGAAAAACAGCCAGTCACACTTAGAGATATACCAATTCAGATGAGGGCTTAGAATAATATATATATAAAGGCCTGAAAGAAAATGAGTTCCAAAGGCTGGTCCTGTAGCTCAATGGAGGAGCACTTGCTTAGCATGTGCAAGTCCCTGCACTACAGAACATATTCAATGAAATATATCATGTAGAATAAATGAAAAATAAAAATGAAAACCACCATAGGGGTGAATTGCACTGCAAAAATAGCCCATGAAATGAAAACAAGTCTGAGTTAAGCATTAGAAATAAATCAAAATATCAAGAAATAAAAATCATCTCTCTATAATAACATTAAATGTAAATGATCTAAAGTCTTCAATCAAAAGACATAGAATGGCAAATTGGATTAAAAACAAGACCTAATTATATGTTTTTGACAAGAGACTCACAGATAACAACATCCATAGACTGAAGGTAAAATGATGAGCAAAGCCATACCATGCAAATGGAAACTGAAATCAAGCAGGGATAACTACTCCCATATTTGACAAAGTAGATTCAAGCCAAAATTAACCAGAAGATACAAAGAAGGTCAATTCATATGGTTTAAGGGGAATCATCAATAAGATATAATGATTGTAAATATTTATGGCCAAACAACAGGGCATCTATTTATGTAAAGCAAATCCTTCTCAATATAAAGAATCAAACAGAATACAAAAAACAATAATACTGGATAATTTTAACACACCTCTCTGACCATAAGATACATAATTCTGACATAAACGAAGTAAAGACACTTCAAAACTAAAAAATACTATCAATCAAGTGGACTTAACAAACATCTATAGAATATTTCATCAATCAACAATTGAATTCATTTTCTTTGTAGCAACTCATAGAACATCGTTTAAAAATGCATCACATATTAGAGCACAAATCATGCTTAATAGAGAAAAACTGAAAGCATTTTCTCTAAAAATGGAAAAAAGACAAGGATGTCCACTTTTGCCATTTCTCTTCAACTTTGACCTTGAAAGTATAGCCAAAACAATCAAGCAAGAGAAGGAAATTAAAGAGATAAAAATAGGGAAAGAAGAGCTCAAATGATCTCTTTGGCTGATGACATGATTCTATATTAAGAAGACCTAAAAATATCTACCAGAAGACTTCTAGAGCTGATAAACAAATTTAGTGAAGTAGCAGTGTACATGATCAACATACATAAATCAATTGCTTTTCTATATTCCAAAAATGAATCTGCTGAAAAAGAAATCAGGAAAACTCTCCCATTCGTAATAACCTCCCAAAACTTTACAAATAAATCTAACCAAGGAGATGAAAGACCTCTACAATGAAAACTGTGGAACACTGAACAAATAAATTTAAGAAGATCTTAGAAAATGAAAAGACCTCCCATGTTGGAAAGATAGACTTAAGTATTATTATAACAGTCATACCACCAAAAGCATTATGTAGATTCAATGCAATCTCCATCAAAATACCAATAACATTCTTCACAGAACTAGAAGAAACATGTCTACAATTCATTTGGAAAAATGAGATGCCCAGAATAGCCAAAACATTACTGAGCAAGAAGAGCAATGGTGGAGGCATCACAATACCAAACTTCAAATTATACTACAGCGCTACAGTAACAAAAACAGCATGGTACTGGACCCAAAACAGACATGAAGAATTGAAGACAGAGACAAATCCACATAGACACAGTGATTTGATAATTGACAAAGGTGCCAAAAAGATAGATTGGAGGAAAGCTAGTGTTTTTAACAAATGGTGCTGGGAAAACTGGATATCCATATGTAGAGAATGAAACTTGATCCCTATATCTCACCCTGCACAAAAATCAACTCGAAGTGGATCAAAGACCTAGGAATTAGACCAGATACTCTGCAAGTGCAAAAAGGAAACATAGGCTTAACATTCCAACATATTGGCACAGGCATCAACTTCCTTAACATGACTCATAAAGTGAAAGATTAAAAGCAAGAATCAGTAAGTGGGATGGCATCAAATTAAAAAGCTTCTGTGCAGCAAAGGAAACAATTATGAAGAGAAATCCAACAGAATGGGAGAAGATCTTTGCCACTTGCTCCTTAGGGGATCAATATCCAGAGTATATAAAAAGTTCAAAAAGCACCAGAGAAACCCCATTTAATAAATAGGCAAAAGAACTACAGAGATACTTCTCCCTCTCTCAAAAAAAAAAAAAAAAAAAAAAAAGAAAGAAAGAAAAAAGAAAAAAAGAAAAGAAAGAAAGAAGAAAGAAAAGAAAGAAAAGAAAAAAGAAAAGAAATACAAATGGCAAATAAATATATGCAAAAATGTTCAAAATCTGTAGTAATCAGGAAAATGTGAATCAAAACTACATTGAGATTTTATCTCACTCCTGCCAGAATGACAGTTATCAAGAATACAAACAATAGCCAGGCGCAGTTGTGCACTCCTGTAATCCCAGTACTTTTGGACGCTGACACAGGAGAATCATGAGTTCAAAGCCAGCCTCAGCTACGGCAAGATGCTAAGCAACTCAGTGAGACCCTGTCTCTAAATAAAACACAAAATAGGGCTGGGGATGAGATTTATGAGCATGCTGCTGAAATAACATGACATATTAGTTTACAGTAAACTTTATTTTTTAATAAGTAGAAGGATTGCACTCTTAAATAACATAAAAAAGTATAGTGTAGTAATCTCATAAACCAGTAATATTGTCATTTACTCTCATTATCAAGTATTTTGCACTGTATGTAATTGAATGCACTGTATTTTTATACAACTGGCAATACAGTAAATTTGTTATCACTGGCAGCACCACAAGCATGTGCTTAATGTGTTGTGCTAGATGTTATGATGGCTATAATATCGTTGGAGATAGAATTTTTCAGCTGTTATAATGTTAGGGGACCACTGTCATGTAAGCAGTCTGCCATTTAGTAAACCATTTTTATATAGCATGTGACCATATAGATATAAATGTGGATATTTATGTAGATTATTCACATTGACGAAAAGAACATGCATTTGTGTTAAGGTTCACAAAAGTTATCTGGTTATGTCAGGGTGAGGTGTTTACTGTCTATTCAGGTACAGACATACTTAGTTATAAAACCTATGTATTGATTACAGTAGTAAAGGTAGTTTTTCAAAAAGCTGTAGAAGGTAGAGGAAAGGATAGGAGAGGGCTGAAGCCGGGATGGCAAAGGTTTCCAGAAGAAATGTCATTAATAGAATGCACTACCAAATAAATAATTAAATGTATGATAAGTACTTAAATCACTGACAACTTGGGTGGTACGGAGCTTGGAGAGAACTTCTGTTGAGAGACAGGAGAAAGACAATTGGAAGATGGTGCATATAATCGGGCTTTTGGCGCATAGGTAGAATTCCAACAGACATAAATGGTGTAAAGGATATCCAGGTAGTCAAACAGCAGGAGCAAAGTTACCAATGTGGGAACATGCTGTACATACCCTTTTTTGGCTGCATATGAAGTGCATAAGGGGGAGACAGGGCTGGAAAAATAGGTAGAGACCAGATTGTAGGGAGTATGAAATTTAAACTAAGCGGCTTGGATTTCCATCTGTAGGAAGATTCTTTCAGCAGTAGTTTGTAGGGTGGCTGAAGAGAGGGAAAGATGGGAGGCAGAGCCATGTGCTATGTGTCAGGAGGGAGTAATTGAATTCTAACAGTGAGGGGCAGATTTAATAAAGCCCTGAATGTGGCACACAGTGACAGTAGTAATAGGAAAGTAGGAACAGACGCAAGAAGCACTGTGGATGAGGAATTGACACGTCTTGGCACCATCTCACCTGGGAGGAGCACAGGGGAGGGTTTCAGGATGATCTGAGATTTTTAGCTCATGTGATGAGAAGAAGGGTGGCACCAGCCACCCAGATATCTATCACCGCAGTAGGAACCGGGCTGTGAGCTGAATTAAAGCGTCGAAAGGACAGAAAGGTTGACATTTTCAGGAGTCATTTGGAATTAAGAGTCTAGAGAATAGGAAAATTCCACTACTGATTGCACCACAATGCTAGAAAATGCTGACATGATAGGAAATTAATATTTTCAGGAACAAATGATTTAAGTTTTCTAAATCTAGCAAAATCATCATTATCCACGCAATATACGTAAAAAACTCAGAATGACCCTCTGATCTGTCAAAGCACTAACTCTTTCAATATCTTAATTTTCTCAGCTATATAATGGGAAAAAAAAACTATCAGTTTTGTGTCCATCTCTCACATTATAGGATTATATTAAAGGTATTGGTTTGGTCAAAAATGTGTACTCTGAAGCTGTGCACATATATATCTACATTGAAAGGACTCCAGAATGATACTAAATAGAGCTAGTTGTTTTAATTGTACTTGGAAGATGTTGAAAATATAACAATTTGTAAAGATCATTAACTTTCACTAGGCTCCTACTCTGTGCCAGGTCCAATTCTAAATACAGTTCAAGTGTTAAATGATTTAATTATTTTGATTTTACAGATGAGGAAATCAAGGCTCAGAGAAATGAAACAACAGTTATAAAGCTGAATTTGAACCCAGGATTTGACTCCAAATCCAAGGCTCCTAACCATTAGACCATGTTGTGCCATATTGAATAAATGAGTAGAAATCTGCTTCCAGCCATGCTTTATTTGGTTATTGTGTTTGCATTAATAATGGTAATCTCTGTTGCCCTCCTCTCCATTTCTAAGGCTCATGTGGCCCCAATCCACTGCCTTCGCTTCCACACATACCCATTTTCTTACTCTGAAGATAAATTGAGGGCTGCTGCCATGTGTTATACAAGGAGAAAGAGTACAAATTTAAGCTTTAATTCAAATTAAAGCTTTAGTTTTAAATCAAAATGCTTGCTTTAAATTGGAACATTCTGTCTTGTTGACCTTGATACTCTGGGAAAAGTTCTTACCAACCTGAACCCAGGTTTCTTATCTGTAAACACTGAGTTATAGAGAGTGAAATGAAATGATATATGTGAAATGTCCATAGTGTCTTAGAATCAATCACCAGGACTGTCTTATCCATTTAGGCAGCACAGGCACGGTGTAGCGAACCCATAATGCTTTTAGAGATCTACAAAAATATTTTAGTTCAAAAGAGTATTTCTTGTAATGTGAGATGGACAAAATGAACTTTTAGGTTGAATAAAATACATAATAATGATATTGATACATATTTATTTTACAGTTGTAAAATACAATTAAAAATTTTTTTAATGGCGTAAAGAACCCACAGAGGTAAACTTCCTCAGGCTTGTGAAAGTCACAGTCACAAAGCAGTATGGAATCACTCCTTATTTAAATTCCTTTAGCTTTTTTTAGTGTCTGAGCCAATATTTTGGCTTATTTTATTGATTGATTCATTAGGCAACTAATTTCTAGCTTATGTCACTTAAAATAAAATTAAAAGTGACCTTTATTTTCCCTCACTCAAAGAAGATGTTTCTAACATCCCCTCCTTAATAGTTAATTGTTTCCTCTTCTGGACAACCCTGGACCAGGTTATTAAGCATAGCACATCATATTTAAATAATTTGTTTACGCATTTGTCTCTCCTACTTGACTGTCAAACTTTCTTAAGAACATGGATTGTATTTTACCCACTGCAGTATCCTCAATAACTAGCAGGATACACAGTACATAGAAAGTTGTTAAAAGTTTGGTGAATTAAGTTGATTTGCAGCACCCTTTGTTTTGCCAGCCACAGGCTAATAGCTATTTGTGAATGTGTTTTGTAACTAAGATTTCACCTTAAACTCCAGATATCTCAAATGAAAAATTATCTTTCCTGCAAAATTGCCTCCCCTTTATGAGCTTTCTATATTTTTCAACACTTACTCTCTACCAACTTAATAATTCCTTAGAAATCAA
>PVHX01011864.1:0-62053 GCA_004024805.1 Geosciurus inauris
AAAGTTGCATTTAAATACATGTTATCAAACATAACAGAAAAAAAACAAATTTTCAGAAGCTGTACACACTATTCACTGAAAATATTTGTTGAGGCAAATAGAAAAAAAAATTATTACAATCATAATTTTTCTAACTTTGCACAAAATTATAAGCAGATTACATTCTTCATATTAAACATCTTTATATGCACTTTCAATGTGTTCTTTGTGGACCACCTTCTAACAGCGGAACTTCCGACACACCAGGGGGCACAGGTGAAGAAATGTTCCTCATGTATTTTTATCTTTCTCTGTGGGATGATTTTCTTTGCTTAGTTGTGTATATGTGTTCTGATAATTTTGAAAGTTTGTAGACATTCTTTTAGTGGTTATCTGAAAGTAACGCTAACTTTATGTAATTAACCCTTGTTTTTTAATCTAATATTAAGCAGTTATAAAATTTATATTTTTTATTTCTAATTTTTCTTTTTCTATTCACCTAATTTTAGATGATTTTTGACTATAAAAATAATTTGTATTGATCCTATTTCTTACATTTGTTTATTGATAGTATTCCTATACTGAGTACTTATAACTCATATTATCTTCTTTAACTAGAATCTCAACATTTCCTCCACCCCAGTTGGACAATTAAATGAATGCAATATAATTTGACTATAAGACTTGTTTTTACTTTTCAGCGGGTTGATAATTAAAAAAAAATAGCTTGGGAGGATTGTCTTTAAGTTAGTATTCGGATATTTTTGCTCAATTCTCTAACAAGGAAAAGTATTAACCTAGAAGTTTTAATAAGCATCATAATAGGACAAATGCACTTTTAAATTCCCATCATACTCCTGTGAAGTTGATCAGTGTCTGTAGCAAAGGAACCCTCATTACCAATGTGCAGAATTCTAGCAGAAACAACATACCATGGTAGTTAATGAGAGTTGAATCAGGCTGCCTGATTTGAAGCTCATTTTATCACTTACTTACTATGGGAGATAATTGCTAATGTTTTCTGAAAAGCATAGATGAAGATGAGATTATAAGGAAATTTAAAGTTAATGAGGATTACAAGGGGAAAAGAACTATGCAAAAGAATGTTGTCAACACATAGTATGTACTCAATAAAGACTGGCCATGGTGGTATTATCCATCTTCTTAATTTTATTAGTTTGTTAGATGAAAGATGAAAGCTAGTTGTTTGAATTTGCAATTTCTAGATCAACAGTGACTTTAAACATGTCTATTAGCCATTTGTATGTCTTCTATGACTTGCTTAGTGATGTTCTTTGTCCATGTTTTCTCCTGCACTGTCTTTTTTGAGTGAATTGGTTGGCATTCCTTTTACATTAAGCACAGTCATCTTTATGTGTATTGTATCTTTTTTGCAAATGTGTTCTTTCATCCCCACATGTATAATCTTAAAACATTTTTATTAAAATAATATATATTCAGAAGAAAGTACAGTTTAAGAACATTTACTATCTGAACACATCTGTGTAGCCAGTATCCAAATCACAGAAAAGAGAAAATACTCCAAAAGTTCAGAGGCTCGCTCTTGGTCCTTTGAACACCCACCATGTCCACATGTGACCGCTATCCTGACTTCTAACAGTAGGGATGGGTGTGTTTCATATTGTTGTACTGTGAACAGCTAGAATCACATAAAATGGTAATCTTTTGTGTCTAGCTGCTGTTATTTGGAAATCTGTCTTGTTTAGGCATGGTATTTTTCAATTTAGAATTCTTTTGATGTTTTAAGTAATTTAATTCCTTATGTGCTCAGTTAAGGAAATATGGAAAATACTTTTGGATATATAGTTGCTATAAAAGATAACCTGGCTCAAATTTTAGTATAATGTTATATTGCTGGGTAATTTCATCTGCTAAACAATTTTTTTAACAAAAATGAATGGAATTCCTCCTAATCATTGAGATTCTAATGTTCAACATCTGAGCTGGTGTCCATTACTTAGCTTTTAAATTTTTCTATAGTTCGATCTATGGACCCTTTCTTCCACATTATGTCTTCTCTCAGGTGGCCTGAAAGGACAGACTTCTGATTATCTCCCCAGCTTGATGCTCTCTCAGAACTGCTCTTTTCTACGCAGATCCACACTCTACCTGACTCACCTTGCATTAGTTGCAGCTCACCAAACTTATGAAGTGGAACTGTGACCGTGGGAGTGGAAGAAGAGGCTGCGGGGGGAAGGGACAGAAGATGCCAAGTGACCATGAATGGAAACCTTCCAACAGTTACATGCTTAGGTCACTGTATCATCATTTGTAATGCAGAAGATGTCTCCATTCACAAAAAGGCCTATAAAGCATTTGAGCAAGAGTAGGCACAGAGACATTTAGGGAAGTTTGAGGACCTGGGTCAGGCTTCATATCATGAATGGATAGATGTAGTGTCCATGGAAAAGTATGAGTATTTTAACCTGTTGTTGTGAGTGTCAAAAGAATCTGTGCAGCGGTTCTGTTTTAACTTGTGACAGTTTTGAAGTGGAAAGGGCAGCTGGGCAGAAGGATGGCTCTGCCTGCCACCTGCTGAACAAAGGAATGCATGTGGTCTGCTGTCTCATCAGAACTGCTGTTATCCTGCCGTTATCCTGCTGTTAGCCAATTCTTCATAACAGAAATGTCTTAGATGGGTGACACTCTGTCTGAAATCCCTGTTTGTAGGCTTGGGTGACTGAGGACTTTTGAATATAATGCCATCTTTCCTGTGGGTGTCACAGTAAACCCATGTCCACCTGCCATTGTAAGAACCTCAAGATTACCCATCAGCTGGCTTACTTTTGCTTTCTATGTGGGATTGTTCTGATTCTTCCCAATTGCTCTTTTAACACTTAAATAAGCCCGTTGCTCAAGTACACTCATTTACTCTCAGCAAATTTGCCTTTAATTTGTGAAGAATATTGGATACTTCATGAAAATTTTCTCTGATTCTCTCCTCTCTTCCACCAAGATAAAATCTGCTGTATCTTTATAACTAACTTTATCTGTTTTTCCTGGTGTTTAGAGATACAATGTCCTTTCTTTTTTATGACCAAACTCTATCCACTTATTCCCTTGACCCTCTATCCACATACTTTCTTCCCCTGCTCACACACTATCTCCCATAGCTTTGATTTCTCCCTAAAATTTGCCCTAGGATCACCAAGATCATGTTGCTTTTCTCGATTCCAACCCTATGTAGGGAGGAAGCAAGTTACTTTCCTCAGCTGAAGAGAGTCCCTTCCATTTTTCTTTGTTCTTCTTACTGTAGGATACTGCTGTGGAGATGTGTAAGTCTTCAATTCATGTCGTGAATGCTGAAGTTAATGTGAGTGAGGACCATCATATATGTGATTAACCTGTCAGTTACATGATGCCAGGCTCATCTTGACTCCAACCCTGCTACCTAAATCCTGAGACTGCAATGGAATACAATTGTGATCCCATTCCTCTCCCCTTGAGGACATCTCTATCTTTGTTTATGAATACACTTGGGTCATTTGATTCTTTTATTTCTTAAGCTAAACCTGCTTGCACTTTGTTTTTCTCTGATTTCAAGTGTTAATGCATACTTTCCCTATTTTTATATGTTTTTGGTCAATGAATACAAATATATTTCCTGGCAACCTACTTTGTCCCATATGCTGTTCTAGATTCTGAAAATATAAATAAGAGTAAGAGAGACAGCATTCCCAAACTGATGGAGCTTACATTTATGAAAGTGTGGTGAGGGTGAATAGCATAGAAATTAAAGATAATACATGTTTTCCAAGTGAATGCATAGCAGATTTTTTTAAAGATTCTAGAAATAATGAGGTAGGGGTCACTGAAATCTATTTTGTCATTGCTTACTCCCCAAGTAGACCTTTCACACCTCTGTGCTTAAACTCTTTTTATTTTAGTAGTTAAGTTCTGCAGACTTCAGCACAGCTCATGTGTACAGTCAAGATTTTACAGAAAAATGTGATCATCTTGTAACTTTGAGACTTTGAACAAACTATTCTTCAAGATCATTCCGAATCTTTGCTACTTCAGTGCGTTTGGTACTGTTTTTTCTTCAATCTATCAATGTAGCCTCCATCTCCTTCCATTAAACAAAGTCAGGAGAGAAGCCCTTTTACTTATGGGAACGTCCCACCTGGTCCTTAATGTGAATGCTTGTTTCCCTGCTGGTGCCCCACTGTTTGTAGGAGAATAGTAATTGTTCTGCCTTAGTGTTATATCACAATGTTGAGTCAGGTCTCAAGATAGATGATGCAGAGGAGAAGTTGTACAAATTATATTGTAAAAAAATAAAAAGGAATTCACATTGGAGAATGCAGCATCTGTGACCATCATGTGGCTCCTTTAGGAAATTCAGAACTCAGTCAAATCAGCTGTGTAGCAACATGAAGGTCAAGCCTTCAGCCTGTCCAACTACATTGTGTCCTCCTACCATCTGTGTTAGCCGGCTGAGTTGCCAGTGGAAACGATTCAAGTGGCTTCAGAAAACGACTTTTTCCGCTCTTATTTCACTAATAGTGAATGAAAGAGCTTTGACAAAGTCAGGATGACAACAATATGCTCAGACATAGATTTACAGGCTTCTTTCATCATCTCCTGTCTCTACCATGAGCCAAGTTCATCCAGCATCAGAGGGAAACCTTTAAGCAGAGGTAATATGTAGAGCCTGATGGATGACAATCCAAAACTAGGCCTTCATATAGCATTTCATTTCTCTTCGGCCTTTAATGAGCTGCTGCTGAGCCTGGTTTTGTCATCTCTACTGGAGCCTCACAACAGGCACTGAGTGGTCAGCAAAAGATTAATAAGACACGAGATGAGAAAATTGAGTGTTGTAGATGAAAGTCTATATTCGGGCAGCATTTGTGAAGGAATAGGTGGAATAAAAATTGGATTATAGGAACAAGGTATTTCACAACAAGGGGAGCCCAGGCAAACACCTCTCAAGATATTAGTGCAAAACACACTCTGCAGGCATGGAGTTTATTGCTCCTCTGCTTGGAGCATTGGTGTCACACACTGCTGATGGCCTGTTTCTCTGCTGCTTTATATTAATTATTTGTATCAATGTAATAGGGCCAAGGCTGCCCAGATATTTGGTTGAGCATTATTCTGCGTGTGGCAGTAGGGTGTTCCTGGATCAGATCACTCTCCCTAATGTTCAGGGCCTCATCCCATCAGTTGAGGGCTTGAATTAAACAGAAAGGTCAACCCTCCTATGAGTAAGAGGGGCCTTCTGCCCCTGGCTTGAGCCAGGACTTTGATTCTTTGTTGCCTCCAGGCTTGAACTGAAACCCTGGCTTTTTCTGGATCTCCTGCTGGTCACCATATGAATAGGACCTACACCAGGCCATCATCCTTGGACTGGAACTATGGCATTCACACACACACACACACACACACACACACACACACACAGGCTACAGCCTTGGGCTCATCTCTGTATTTTGTAGGGCAACAATGAGCACAGAAAAATGAAGTATATTTCGGAGCTTTTGGAAAGCTGTTCCCTTCCTCAGTTTCCTCCTTGGTACCCCCCAACCCCCATAGTGGGTCTGTGTTAACCTGCTTTTGCGAACCTCTGTTTTTATCCTTTCTTATCATGAAGCTATATACTTTAATGTAGTCAGAACGACTGTGTAATTGTTGCTTCAAATGCCTGACATGACACCTAGCATTGTCAGTAGCAAGTGTCTTCAGAAATAATCCCATATGAGATTTCTGTATAGATCCAGAAGCCCTCACTCTTTAGATCCAACAGGACAATTAGATATATTCAAACAATTCAAAAACCAGAGATACATCAGAGTATGACTCAGGAAACATTGAAAGGAGAAAGGAGGAAAGAAGGAAGGAAGGGAGGGATGGAGGAAAAGGAGAGTGTGCTTGTTTTATACAAGCCATTACTTCTGTGCTGTAGCATCACTAAGATAAATAAGTAAGAAGATCTTACCTCCAGGAGTTAACAAGCCAGTGAAGAATGAAGTCTTGTGTACAACTGATTGCAGCACAACTACTCTCAAGGAACTCTGATAGCCCATTTGCTTGCTAGTGAATCTAGAACATTCCTAGGTGACCTTTATATTAAGCTAAGCAATTCAAACTTTCTAGTAAAGCCTTGCTTCCCTAATATAAATTGATATCCGACTCTGGCTTAATCACTTTCAGGCTGCATACCGTTTCCAGTGATAGAACATGTATTTCTAGGACAGGGCATCATGCTGCAGATTTGCTAAAATGACAAGTACAGAAAAAGAGAAATCCTCCATAAAGAGTGCTTGGATGACCTTCCCTCACTCCATGTGTTCAGATGTGGTGGTCAAAACCCTAGATAAGCCCCTGTGTCTCTGAAGCTTAAGACTTCAGAATCTATCTTCCTATGAACCCCAGTGATGTCCATCAGAATTTCCTTACAATTATCCCCATAAACAAGGATCTATAAAATTCAAAATTATTTACATTTAGTAATAAAGGTCACTGTGGACAGACCTTTTTCCTAGCAGAATTGTATTTCCTACTATGTTTAATGTAAAATTGTAATGCCTTAAGCACTAGAATAAGTGCCCAGTCCTCTCTTATTTCCTATTCATAACAAAATGATAAGATTAATATTATCTTTATCTCAAATATGTGAACAAATAAGGCTTAGAGTATTGTTATCATGAATTCCACAAGGGCAGCCACTTGATAAGCAGAAACATTAGAATGTGATCTTGCATTTGCCAACCTCCAGGCAATGGTTCTTTCTGTCAAACCATGGATGCTGAGGTTCTGCTCACTAGCAACAGACCCTAGAGAGAGGGTGAAGTGGTTAATCAGATTAAGATGAAAAAGTCCAGCTCTCTTTCCATTCAACCATTTATCCATGCATTGGTCTATTCATTCTGTATACTTCAGCTTCCACTTTGTACCAGTTATAGAGCAGGCTGTCACAGATAAATGTATTCATCACAGTTCATGGTTTTAAATAACTCAGAAATGTATCCTTTGAATTGGTGGTATTTTGCTTTTATATCTCTCTCCTTTTCTTTCCTCAATGTCTACTGCATTCCTGTCCTTTGCCCATTCAACCAGAGTACTTGCCTCTCTTCTCCCCTACTACTTAACCTCCATGTGGAGTTCAGGCTTCTTCTCCTCCAGAAAATGTGCCCCAAGCACCTCTGCCCTCCTCAGACACTTAACAAGAGTTGCCACTTGGTGATGAATTGTTACCTAAATATGTATGTTTGTGTGATTTTTCCCAGTAGACTATAAGCTTATGGACAATAAGATATGGGGATAAAACATTTTCTTCTTCATTTAAATCCAAAATATTGTGTCCATAATAACTGCAGTAAATTCAGAATATTTTTCAAGTAGATGGACCTTTTGAAAGTCAGCCATGCATTGGCATTGTGAAAATTGCCTCTCTCCAAACAAACCCCTTGCTTAAGACACAGGTGTTACTGGGATATTTCCAGTTGCATGGACTTTTCTTAGCTCCTAGCAAGCTTCCAGTCTCCAACCTTGTTCAGTGTCCCTAGTGACAGAGAAAAGGATTCCATTACTTTGCAACTACAATTCCCACCACAGTTCCCCTGGAAAACAGCTGCTTATCAAAGAAGAATTTCATGCAAGATGACATAATTTTCATATGAATTAACAAACAACTTATAAAGGTGACACTCTACATATCAAACTGTTAACATAATTTTTTTAATTTTCCAAATGTATTAAGCTCAAAATTGAAAGAGAATTCCTTCTATTTTCCCCCTACAGCCAAGATTCTTTCCTTTGCAGCACTCTCAAACCTTGTATCTTGTTGAGATTTGATGGTGACCTCAGAGGTACCTTATTAATAATGAACCAGAGGGGCTCAGCAGAGCTTGGATTTGAAGTAATAAATCATACTATAACTAAGTGCCATATTTGTAGTTTAGAATTTAAAGGACTATAATAACCAAAATTGAGGGTCTGATGGGGGTTGAGCGTGACTAGGGGTAGGGACAGGCCTTCCATGAGGCTGACATGTGCTCATGGTTATTAATTACATTTACATTTTACATTATTAATTGATGCTATCCTTTCCCATTATAATGTAAATAAATTTTAAAAAATGAAGCCTCAAATGTCAGACTCAGATATCATGTTGTGCCTCTGTTCAAGGAAGTTTATATGCACACTTGAGGTTATTTGGAATGAAAGATAATAAGACAAACTTCAAGATAACTAATGATACTCAAGGCAGCAAATTTTCAGCAAGATTCCAAGGGATTATAAAAGAGATGTAAGAAAGTTAACATGGTAATTAAACACATAAACTTTAATGAATGAATTAACCGCCATGAAATCTAGCTAGTTTATCAGAGAACTTCTTTGAGTTAGTAAGGATAATAATTGCTATAGTACTTCCAAGTCAATGTGCTTTTTGTTTTAATTATTATTATCATTATTGTTATTATCATTATTATTTTAGTACTAGGGATTGACACCAGGGGCATTTTATCAGTGAGTCTTATCTCTGCTCCTTTTTAATTTTTCACTTTGAAACAGGGTTTTGCTAAATTGATGAGTTACTAAGTTGTTGAGGCTGGCCTTGAACTTGCATTCTTCTTCCTTCAGACTCCTGAGTTACTGGGATTCCAGGCGTGTACCTCTGTGCCTAGCCCAACTCAATGTGTCTTTTAAATTCAGTCTATCTATCATGAATTTTGTGCCTGGCACTGTGCTGGACAATAGATGATAAACTATTTAGCAAATATCTTTGATGGCATAAGCAGAGCTTCCTGGGCTGTTCAATGTCTCTTGACAACTTGAAAATGAATATCAGGGGAGTTCAAGAAAAATGTGGATGCCTCCTTCAATCATATGCACATAAGCAGGTAGAATGTGTAAAAATTGGGAGTGGCCTCAAGATAGAGAATTCGTTGGTCTCTGCCTTGATGGATCCTTGAAAGGGAATGCTTGGTGTGAGGGCAAGCTGACTGGCAATCCAGCTGCACCCCTGCCACCTTACATTGATGGGTGTTCCTGGTAAGACCCCTGGCTACTAAGAAAAATTAAACCATGCCTTTTTTCCTTCCTTAAGAAGGCAGGTAGATGCACAATCTATCATTTAGTTAACATTTCAACCAAAATAACTGCTCTTTAATTGAGCTCTATAGAGCAAATTTTAATGGTGTAAATGCTATTAATTATCATGATAGTTCAATCTGTGATTGGAAGAATTGAAGAAGTGACTTCTGTAAATGGGAAGATCACCTTCCCTGGATCCCCTTGACTCGTAGGAGCCTAGAGCATGGAGCCTTGGGCATTCCTGCCACCTGCTCTCACGAAGTGAGAAAGCTCTGCACAGCCTGCGCCATGCACACTCACAAGAAGGACCAAATTCCTCTGCCACCTAACAAACACACTTAGAAATAGACACTTTTCCTATATCTTTCCCCTTCATACACACTAGTTGGGACTTCAGATTTATCCAAAAAGAATTCAGTTGGGGACTCATTTTATCCACATTTTTAAGACAAAATAGGGAGATCCTGAAAGAAAGTGATTCTTCCCAGTTTCTAGTCAGCATTGGAATCAGAAATAAAAGGAACTGAGTGATCTCAGAAGGGGGAACGTATCCACTGGGAACCCAGTTTCTTGGGATTGAACAAACCTGCAGTAATTCCATTCAGGTGTAAAGCAACCTGCAAACAACATTATTGACCTCTGTTAGAAACCCCCTTGTAGATCTAACAAGAGTTCATGTCTAATGGATGTGTTCTCCACTACCTCTCTCTAAGGCAAGATGCCTTTAACAGCATCTCGGAAATTATAGCACTTTGTTCTAGTTTCACAGTAAATGCTCCAATGGCTGTGTGGGCTCTCTTGGGTTTCTTCTTTCTTTGCTGTGCTGTGAAAACACACACTGCACATACATCATTATTATCATTGTTGTTAAGAAGTAAGAAAGCATGAGTTTCTACCCCATCATCTGTGCAGGGCAGAATCCTGCTGAAGCATAATAACCATTTATAAGTAAACCAGTCATAGTAAAAAAAAAAATCTATCAAAAATGTGGCAATTTACAAAAATATGTCCCTCAAGCATACCAAAGTTGTCATCAGAGTGAGTTAGCTACCAATTAACTTCTACATCTTACACAAAGGACACAGAATTCTAGTGTAAAAATAAAACCAGTTAATGCATATCGATTGTTTCTGAACAGTAAATCACAAACAAACAAACAAAATTAACCTACCACTTGACACTCTTCACCATAAGTTACCATCTTATGGAAAGTTGCCACTCAGCCTTCTGACATAGGAGCATGACTTTTCAAAGGAATCAGTAATGGAGATATTTTGCCTACCTATCTTCACTTAAATTTTCAGTCAATGAACATTTACTGTGTGACTACTGTGTTCTGGGCACAAATACCAGGACAATTTGTTAAAAACTATAATCACTGCTATACATTTCTGTTACACATTACAATTGGGTTATTTATATTTTCAACAAAGCACTTTTCACACTGACCATTCACGTAATTGCTTTTTGGCAAATTCACCTATTCCCCAAATAAAATCGTGTAGAGAATTCTCCATGTGCCTCAGAGATAGAGAGTGGAGTGGTCAGGAAAGGAGATGACAGCCCTGCTGGCCTCTGAGGGGTACTTAGGTTGTTATCATTTCCAGCCAGTTCATTGGTGTGTTCTTGTTCCACTTCTGGTACTCAGTTGAGGTCTCTCAAAAACAAAGGAATAAACAATAATGACAAAAATCACCCATGTCACCTTCCTCCCAGCTGGGAGCTTGCTCACCCTCTAATGGTGATGGTATCTGCAGCACTTAATCTGTGGACAGAAGTTGCACATTGTCCCAGCAGTCTTGGGATCTTGGGGAGTTTCTTAAAACTTTCTGATTGACTCTTAGATGATAATTTTATGTCATGCTGTCAAGTCTGTGAACAAATTATGTAGTCATGGAAGGTACAGAAAAATTATTCTTTGGCTAGATTGGTCCTTCCCCTCTTAGCCAACCAGCCACTTAGGAATCCCCATGGCAATGCTATAGTTTGATGTGCTATCATGCTCTTTCTGGAAAGTCACAGTGCACATCAGCAAGTCTAATGTCTGGTTGATCCATCAAACCATTCCTGACCCCACAGGCCTTCGAAAACTAATGCTCTCTCTTCAAATTGCACAGTTCATCATTCCTCTTGTGTATTTGGATAATTTCTGTCAGTCACATAATTCAATAAATATTTATTAAGCCTACAATATCCCAGGTATTATTGTGGAGACTATGAGACAGCAGCGAATTAAAAACAAAAATATTTTTCCGTCTTTCAACATACAATGTACTACTGTGCAGAATGAGACAAGAGAAAAAATATATGCTACTTATTTTAAGCAGTATAGTAAGTATTTTGTAGAAAACTTAATTGGAACAGAGAGCATTAAGCATTATTGCAGAGGACGATCAGAATCCTTTATGGACCAGGGAATATTTAAGCAAAATTCTGAAGGAAGTATAATTAGACAAATTTCAAGCAGCTGTTGTTTTTCTCTTTGCTAGGTTGTAAATAAGTAAATAATCTAATTACTTAATTAATTAACTAGGATTTCATTTCCATCTTACATTAGACATTAAACTTTGAGAAACCCTAGTAGTTATGGTTATCTTTGACATCCAACACAGAATTAGACATGTAGCACTTACAAAGAGTGTATGAAGAGTCAAATACAAAAGCAAAGGAACACTTTCCTATGTTTTCTAAGCCTTTTAAGTCTTAGTTCATCTACAAAAATTTCTTGGAAGGAACAACAGTGTTTATGTGCTATTTCATGATCATGAGCTCCCCCATATTTTCTAGTCCTGTTTACTATTATCAGGGACTAAAAAAGTGGCCTGAGTTATTTCTTAGCCAAAACATTTAAAAAATAATACACGATCCCCTACTGTGGCAACCCCAAAAGTCATGTGCTGAGTTGGAGATGTCAAGAATAGCGTACTCTAGACCACCAGATGGAGAAGAGACCCACTACCTGATAGCAGAATTTTAGAATATTTTGCTAACTCATGAAGATTTTAGAAATCATTTGTTATCACACCATTGTCCAGGCTATTCTTGTCAAGTAAGGGTGAAGATTAGCAGAGGAAGGGTGATGGGGGCCAGGAGGGGAGAGGAGGAAAAGGTTAAGTACTGGGGTCTGAAGTGCAGCAAATTATACTCCATGCTTGTATAATAACCCCAATATTATGTATAACTATAATGAACTGTAACAACATAAAGAGTGTGACAGTTCATTGTTGGAAATATGTAATCATTATTTTAAAGCGTCGCTCAATAAGGTGTAATAGAAATAGCACTTAGTACACTGGAAATTCCCAGGAATTCCATTGGTAGTCTTTGTTTCATTGACAAAAATATATATTGGTGATGAGTCAGTTCTAGGAAGATGAGGAGGCTTTTCAAAGACACATACATGCTTTCTGAGAATAAGAAGAGAGCCCCAAACTAGTTCCTTTGTGCCTTTTGTGGCTGTTCTGTCCTTCATGGGCTGGGTGGTAGTAGCATCAAGGAACACCTTCATCAGGGCACAGATGTCATCTTAGGTAACTAACAGGACATGGAGAACAGGAACACTCACTGCCCAGGGAGGGCTCATATCCAGTGTCCACACTATGGCTAATAGTTGGTTCTGATAGTTTGAGCTCATCCACCCAGCCATTCTGTGAACTACTAGATAAAGGGAAGTTTGATCTGTTACTTCCCTACAGTTTTTGTAGCACTGAACAAAAGAAGGGTCAGTAAATAATTAATAACTGTATTTTCTGTTTGCCTCATAAGTTGGTTGATCCTTTGGATAGTTGAAAAGCAATGAAATAAACAAAAGAAGGAAGCCCAGGCCGGTGAGAGAGCACAAATATCTTTTTGGATGACTTAGGTCTCAGAGTTTGCATTGGAGATTCTTAATCCTAAAAAAAAAAAGAAAAAAGAAAGAAAAGAAAACTTGATAGTAAGATTTCAGTGGTCTAGACCTTGGAGACTCAACTGTCTGTTGTAGTACCCCATTTGCAAACAAAATAAAATAACTTCAAATTATTTAAGTAGAAAAAAAAAAGTGTAGTGGTGCACACCTATAATCCCAGCAGCTTGGGAGGCTGAGGCAGGAGGATCACGAGTTCAAAGCCAGCCTCAGAAAAAGCGAGGTACTAAGCAACTTGGTGAGACCCTGTCTCTAAGTAAAATGAAAAATAGGGCTGGGGATGTGGCTCAGTGGTCAAGTGCCCCTGAGTTCAATCTTTGGTACCAAAAAGAAAAAGAAAAAAAGAAAAAAGTAAAGAAAAAGAAAAAAATGCATTTAGAGACAGAGTCAGGTATACAGAGCCAAGAACATGCTGAAATCATCAGTACACAAGTTATGGTGGGGATGCCACCCGCGGCCAGGCACCAGGCAGTAACTCTTACAGCAGACACCAATACTGCTAGGCCTGCACACTGGAAATCACCCACTGCATCGCTGCCAGTTCTTCTATACCTCTTTCTTTTAAAGCCTATTTCTAACATTCCTCATGTGTTCTGTAGAGCCAATCTTCTAAGAATAGTGTATTCCATTTGCTGGATTAATTCGTTCAGCTCACCTTCACTTTGCAACCCAAAGCAATTACCTTCTCTCCACCACTCCACTAGCGCTGCCTTTTGGCTAAGAGCTCAGTGAGTTGCTAATTGGCAAATGCAATGAACATTTTATCCAACTTAACTCTGATAGACCTAATAGTCTTGACCAGTCCTTTTTCATTGACACCTATTTTCCTGCCTGTGCCTTAAACGCTATTGTTCCAAGGATTTAACCTCAATGCATGGGTCCATGCACTCTACGTTTCCCAGGCGTCTAATCCATTCAAAGTGCCACCAACATGGCTAATAAGCCTATATCTATATTTCTAGCCCTAACTTATCTTCTAGACGTCACACTTATAAATGCAAATTTCTGATAAATGTTTCCAATTGGATATATCACAGATATTTCAAAATTACTTATTTTAAGTCCAACTTATGATGACCTGGCAAATGTGATTTTCTCTGAGTGATATCCCTGAGTGACATCATTCTTCACCCAGTCTCAGACAGAATCTTGGTTATAATCCTTTCACCTTTTATCTTTCTCACCCCAAAATGCAATCAAAAAAGTCTCAAATATAGCAACTTTGTACACCCTCTTAAATCTACTCAGTTTTTACCAATAACCTTTTTAGTTCAGGGTTTCATTATAATTTTTTATTACTTTTAAGATAGTCTCTAAACAGTCTTCTCTGGCTCTGTTTTTGAGCATCTTTCCTCCTACCCAATTCCTGACATACTTCCCCTACACACTTGCTGAGATGATATAATTAAAGATGAAGTGCATACAGTTTCTTACTGACATTTATAGCCATTCAGCAGCTCCTGTCTCTTCAGGCACATATGCACACCCTACCTTCTCCCATTGTATAATATGTAACCAGTGCACTTGCCTGCACATCCATGTGCTTTCAAAACTCTGGCCAAGCTTTTACAATGCTTTGAATGCACTTGTCTTTGATGTAAGCTCTTTTTAAACTCATTAACTGTTACTCATCAAGACACAGCTCAAGTATTGCTTCTTCAAAAAGCCCTTCTGGAACTCTCCAAAATAGGTGGGTGTTTTGTTTTGTTTCTTTTTGTTGTTGTTGTTTGTTTGTTTGTTTCTGGTACTAGGTACTGAACCCAGGACCTTCTTCATGGTAGGCAATCACTTTACCACTGAAATACGTCCAGCCCTGGTAGACTTTTTTTCTTTCTTATCTGTACCTAACCTATATACAAACTATGATAATTTTTCTATTTACTCACAAACATCTACCACCTGACTGTTAGCTTGTTGTGGACAAAGTAGTTGGTACCCTAGCACAAATCATATTCCAATTGTTATTCTTTTTCTGTTTTAAGCATTTCTTATACTCTTTGGCATATGAGTATAGAAGCTAATGGCTGGGAGAAGATCAGGGAGTCACTGAGCTTTGGTTTGCTGCTATATTTCCCTTAATAGAAAATCTAATACAAATAATACTTATTTGTTACAATTCTCATGGCTTAAATAATAAATAAACCAACAAATATATACCAAGGGAAAAGTTAGAGTGCAGAAAACTTTCTGGGAATCAGAGCCCCATGTAATGTGAGTATTCTCAGATGTTTTATCTCCATCTTCATTTGCACATCTGCATACTGTTCGTGCATTCCCTAATTCCCTGTATTCCTCTCCCTTGCAATCAGATCCTTTTTCTTGCTCTTTATTCCATGTGGAATAACCAACTGTGATAAGTTCTCAAATTTTCATGACCTCTGTGCTAGCCAGTCAAAACAAAATACACTTTCCTTTAATTTTGGATCCATAATCCTGTGGAAGAACTTTGGCACATTATGATCAAGCACCTCCATTGGACAAAAGGAAAAGCAGCTTGGAAAGCAGAGGCGAGTTACACCACCAGAGCAGGTCAGAGGCAATGCCAAGTGTTGAATGGGGAGATTTATTTCCTAGATCAAAAAGGAGGGAATCATGCTGGGCAGAAGAGTAATAGCCATCGACTATAATGGCAATCCTTCATGTGTGTGCAGTATACTTCCTAGTTTACAGTCATTTTTGTAAAGAAAATTCACAGCTATGTTCTCATTTATTTCATGCACAAGTTCTGTGATTTAAGGGATACTGTCCTCATTTTACAGATGAGGAAACTATCATTCAAAGAGAATAAGAAAATAATCTGATTCAAATATCTAGAATGAGTACAGCTAAGGCATGAATCATTGCTTTGAAATGCCTTAAACTATTGATTACCCTGATGTGGATATCTGAGGACCTTGGGAACTTAGTGGTGACTCAAAGTCAGGGCTGAGCATTCAGGTACATAGGACATGCATTACTGAATGGAGTGCCACGATCTCGGTCTCTAAGGGTAAAATCTTGAATTCAAAGAGAGGTTGTTGAGATCTTTGCCTCTACAAAACCAATTTGTCTTGAAGGTAGGCCCTCCATGCATATGAATTTTTATTGAGAAATGTTATTCCTCTGGAAATATTCATTTATTTGACAAGTGCTTTTTGAGCACTTAGTAGTGAACAAGGTCATATCCTTGGTAGTGTAGGGAAACATAGTATACTATCCCTGCCACCAAATAAATCATGGCTAATCAAGTCAGGGATGGATGCATGGAACTATAAAAATATTTGCATATGATAGAGGCATAAAAGAGTTGCCAAAGAAAATACTATGGGAATTCTGAGACTGGACATTTGATGCAACAGCAAGGTCATAGAAAGCATCACTGTGAAGGTATCACTTGAATGGGGCCCAGGAAAGTAGAGTTGGGTAATGAGGCTTAGTGGGAGCCAGGCCTGGTTATATGAGTGAGCTTAGGAAACTTTTGTTTGGGTCCTGTCTAAGTCTTTCAGCTCAGTGCCTCACAGCACGTGCCCACCATGACTGTATCCACATTTGCACTGATTCTTCCTTACTCATCTCTGACCTATTTGCCCTCCTGGAAATACCCGCAAATCCTATTTTCTATCTACACAAGTCCATGGTTCTGTTTGATTCACTATATAAAATCACATACACATATCAAAGTTTAGCATTTTTATTAAAAGGCTAGAAAATTATAACTTACTGTTCTTTGCCCTAGTAAAAATAAAAGTAAAATCAGAAAATGAGTTGATTTTCAGTCTAATACATTATTATTATTATTATGGAGCTTTGTATAAAAATTAAAATGAAGAACGTGCATTTCTGTGAAATAGACCGATTCCTCCTGCAGTTTTCCCTGTCACTCTTGCTTGTCTAAGACAAAGTTAGAGGTCTGATATTGGCTCAGGCTAAACCAAAGCTGAGGCTAAAGACTACAGCTCAAAAATGCCTTGTGAACACACACACACATTTTGTATATAAAAAGTTATGGCTATATATGTATAACTTTGATTATGCAAATTATTTCATTTAGAAAGTCAATAAATATACTTAAGAGTTGCTACCATGTACAAACTCATGCAGATCAGCAGAAAAGAAGTCATCGGTTGAGTGATTATTGCATGATAAATGGGCACTAAATAAATAAATAATTTTCAGTAATAATATATTCTATCAAAAATAGAATGTGGGAAGAGAAGTTATTTGAGATACAGGAGTTAGGAAAGGCCCAGAGAGAACATTTGAGTGGAGATGTGAATGAGGGGTGAAGCATCTGGGAAGTAAAGGAAGAGCCTGAGTAAGTAGGAGAGCAAATGAGGGAAAGTGCGCGGCCACTGGAATCACTTTTGTACTTTCAAGAAATACTAAGAAGGCTGTTGGGACTGAGAAGAATGAGTCTAGGGAAAAAAATAAAAGAGATGAGGTCTAAGAAATGGGAAGGGGCCAGATCAGCCTTGTTGGACTAGGTCAACATTTTCTAATGTATTCTGAATGTGAGCCAGGAAACCAAGTGAGTCTTTGAAAAGACAATAAGAGTTACAGCCATTTCAAGCAGTAAATATGGTGGGGAGGGGGCTTCAAAGGTGGATCAGAGTGAGAAGTTTGGTGGTACTTGTCAGGAATCTAGATTGTAACTCAAGTAGCAGTTGTGTAGGAAGAAAGAGTATATCTTTGACTCTATCTTTTTTATTGTTTGTTTGTTGGTACAGGGGTTTGAACCCAGGGGTGCTTTACCACTGAGCTATACCCCATCCCTATTTATTTATTTTATTCTGATACAAATTCTCACCTAACTTGCTTAGGGTCTCACTAAATTGCTGAGGCTGGCCTCAAACTTGTGTTCCTCCTGACCCAGCCTCCTGAGTCACTGTTTTTTTTAAAATAAAAAAATATATATATATATATATATATATATATATATATATATATATATATATATATATTTTAGTTGTAGATGGACACAAATATCTTTATTTATTTTTATGTGGTGCTGAGGGTTGAACCCAGTGCCTCACACATGCAAGGCAAGTGCTCTACCACTGAGCTACAATCTCAGCCCCAGTCACTGGGGTTTCAAGTGTGTGCCATCATGCCTGGATAGAGTATATTTTGAACATAGACATGAAAATGTATGGGAAGTGACTTTTGGCCAGAGCAACTAAAAGACTAATATTATCACATACTGAGAAGAGAACATGGTAGAGGGAGCTGGCTGTTGGTGGGTGAAGAGATGGTTGGGACCCTGTGGGGAGTGAATGATGTTTGAAATATATTCATGGTTCACAGCTAGAGCTCAGGGAACAGTCAAGGAAAATAGGTGAATAATTAGATTTCAGATGGTATTTAAAGGTATGGCATTGGATAAAATAATCTATAGCATAAGAATAGAATAAGAGATTGAAAGGCTGAGATTTGAGGTACTCATTCAGAGGGGACACATTAATGCTTAGAAGCATCCCAGTTTAAGCAAGCTTTCCAGACTCCTTTGGGATGTATGGGTTGAATCTTCTGTTTGCCTCTCTTCACTCTTTTTAATATTGATCTGAATTTCATGAAGTGAATATTTCAGTTTTTTGACCAAGTCCCTTGCTGTCTCGCTTGTGTTTGTATTTAACTACTAGGAACCAGCAGGGGAGTTGAAGAGCAAGAGGAGAAAGAGGTTGGGGTATTTTATTTCCTTTGTTCCTCAGTGTCCATGAGGGACTACTTCTAGAAAACACAAGCTTGTGGACACCAAAAGTCATAGATGCTTAAGTCCCTTATGGAGAATAGTACAGAATTTACAAGTAAATTACACACAACCTCCTCTATACTTTAAATGCTCTATAAGTTACATATAATACCTAGTACAATGTAAATAATTTGTAAATATTTGTTATATCATTTAGAGAATAATAATAAGTAAACTATGTATGTTCAGGCTCAATTAATTTTTGTATTTTTGATCAAGGTTGGTTGGATGTGTGGGTGCAGAACCCATGGATACTGAGTGCCAACTGTATAGAGCCATTGGCTACAATAAATGACCATTCAGAATTGGAAGTAACTTTCTAACTCTTTTATTTTGCTGTAATGTGAATTAATTCCTGTAACTCCATAGCCACTTGTGAAAAACCACCTTCAAAAACCAAGGCTATTATTTGTACCTGCCCAGAGGCTGAACAGACAAAACAAACATTAGTTTATGACTAGTACCTTGCAACCTAAGAGCTCTCCATTCACTGATTCTCAGCATGTGATAAGTGAATGAGTGTCTTTAGCATTTCCTAGAGCCCAGAAGTAAGAATGCATAGATAGGGGGAAAAAAAAAAGAAGGGGAACAGGAAGAATGGGAACAAGGCCTGGAGTTAGATGGGGACAATTCCTGAGAATCTAGGAGACAAGATGTAGAAACACTGTCTCTTTGAAAGAGTCCATTGGCAAAAGTAGTCTAGAAGAAGAGGTAGCTTAGGCCAAAGCTAGTTTCTGGATACTAACCTGGGCTTCCACCTGCTGCCACACTTTTCCATGTTTTATGAAACAAGTGTTCTAGAATTTAAATTTGTTTTATTCTGAATCTGATTATGTGACTCCCAAGTCACAGATGTGACTTCTGCTGCTGCCTACCTCCTGGGCCTTCTGGGCCATGTTCCCATAGCAAGTATGAAGAGTTGGATAATGGTACCAAAGTACAGTTCTATAGAAGGAATAGATTTCACTATCCCAGAGTATAATTCACAAATCCCCTTATATATTTTGTGAAAATATAGGAGAGAGGAACTCAATTATGCAAACATAAAGAAATGACCAAAAGATAGAAATGCTACTTACTCTCATCCGATCAGTGCATACTGTGTACATGGGTTAAAATAGCACCTTAGGCTCCCTATACATGTACAGTGATTACATGTTCATAAAAAAGTGTAGGCAGAACTGTCAAGACCAAATAAAGGAAAAGAACTTCTAAAGTGAAGTGATGGATAATCTCCTCTCTTTATTCTCATGAATTTTCCTCCTGAGAAGCTGATGAAAATTTGACCCTGAGAAAGGGTGATTGACATATTTCCATGCCTATTTTGCACTGAGTCTAGTGCTGCAAAAACCTTGCAGTTCTCTGATATCCAGTAATAGTGATCAAGGTCATCTCTGGAAGTGCGGAGAGTCTTGGGGACAAGCTTTGGGTGGTGGATTCCTCCCCTCCTCAACCCCACATGCTTATGCTGGAGGGCCCTGGTCTCAAGGCAGAAGCTCTCCAAAGCAGCACCAGCTCCATGCCATTTCCTGACAGCACCAAGAGCCCCAGCTCCACTGCCCAGTCACACACACTTTGGGCAGAAGCTGATGTTCTTACTTATAATGGTTGGGCTAAATGCTTAGCAGCAGAAGATGCTGTCTGAATGCTGAAAATGAGTTGAATTTTTGAATTAAAGTCACTTTGCCAAATGGATGTTTTGGAAGGCCATAAGAACTAGATTTATTGGCAGCCATGTCTTTGCCCCAGGCCATTTCTCTGAGACATCACCAGCTAACAAACTAACTGGATAAAATGAGTGACATAGCTTTGATCTCTGTGTATGCTCTTCTCCTTATCCCTTCCATAGATGCTGTGACGTAGGCAGCATCTGCATTAAGCTAGCAGGAATTGTTTACATGAAGCAGACATCTGTGTCACACATTCCACTTTTGCCAAACCGTGAGGATTACTTATTTTATTCGTTGTTATTATTTTGTACCAGGGATTGAACCCTGGTGTTTAACCACTGAGTCATATCCCAGCCCATTTTTATTTTTATTTTATTTTTTAATTTTTATTTTGAGTCAGGGCCTCATGAAGTTGCAGAAGCTGACTTTGAACTTGTATTCTTCCTGCCTCAGGCTCCCAAGCCTCTGGGTTTATAGGGATGCACCATCATGACCAGCTGGAATTGCTTATTTTTAGCATAACTTTCAATTTGACTATTGGAGGGAATTAACTAAAACAGCTAGGTGGCCATTATCAAAGCAGAGTAGAGGGGTTAAGTGTTGAAATTGAGGCCTGCCTCCTCCATTGCCCTGCAATGAAAGTTTAATCAAAGGACTCGTCTTCATATATCAACATTGTTATGATAACGATATGCGTATAGAAGCTAATGCTTTCTGAATACCAAATGAAATATTTCACGAAAAATCACTCTTAAATATATATATACACACACATATATATGTATATATATATTTGAAACATTAAACCTTTACTTGTATATTTCAAAACTTAACTATAATAGCATTTTTAGGTAAAACTTAAAGCTACAAAATACCAGAGAGCCTCTTGCTCAATATTCAGAAAAGAGTAACATGTAAACAGAGGAAAGTCCAAGGAATTGGCTGCCGGTAGACTCAGGGAAAATAAATCATTTATGCGTTTTTAGGGGGTTGGTTGGATAAAAGGAATTTAAGTTTTTCTGAGATTGACTAAGAGTGCGTGGGGGTGGGGGCTCATATCCTAACCTCATCTTTCGAGGTCAACAAAGAGAGAATTCAAGACTATTTTTTTAAGCTTGACCTTTAATCTCTGATGGAAATGTGACAAGACTCTTGACTTTCACACTGCCTTTGCATTCTAACTGGATGACGGTGGCCCTGTGGGCAGGGACATTTCATCTCTCCTGGAATGAAATGCACAGAGGAGGGCACAAGTTGATCAACTTGCTTACTTCATCTGAATTCCATCTCTAAAAGGAATGCAAAATGCCTTTTTAGGGCCTGAAACACAGCAACACTAAATATTTTTTATGGATTCTGTCCTGTGTCTCATGAAATGATGTCTAGGGGAATTGCTCCAAAGACAGCCTCCCACTGCGTGACAGCAGCTCTGACCTGCCTTGCCCGGCTCACATTATCACCCACCCTATTCTCCAGCACCTAGGTTTATTAAAGATGGATGAAATAACTGCTAGGGCTTCTACCCAAACCTTAAATTGCTGCTGCTGTACACAATAACTGTCTAGTGTTCTTTATTCCTTTTCTTCTATTAATAATACATTAAAACTTAGTTATAAAAAAACACAGAGAGAAGAGGGGAAAAAAAGAAGATAATGATTTCTTGACAGATCCTGAATGAAAGCCTTTAGCACAGCTTTAACTAAGCTTGACACGCCACTTTTTAATGCACAAGTCCCCTCTGTTTCTCAATCTCTTCATACTTAATTGAGAAGTCCCACTTAGGGACAAAGCAAAGAATTTAATGAACCTCCTCCCCCAAATCTTTAATTCAAAATATCTGATGCTGATTATGTGGGGTTTTTTTTGGTGATAAGTACTCTCCCTGTTGCTATCTGCATAGAGAAGGGCTAGATAACCGTGTTTTGTGAATAGAACCCACACTGTTCAAATTGGAATGTTTTATTAATCACAGTTCTTAAAAGATATTGAACATTGGAGGGGGTAGATCAAGAAATAAATAATACATACTCTTGAAATGGCCCTGAGATGAGTAGCTGTTCTCTTTATAAATATTACAAACTTCACATAATCCCTTAGGTGAAGACACTGTATTCAACACACATAATGATGAACAACAACAAAACAGCATTTTAATTTGAACCAGAGATTTCCTGGTTTGGGTTTGCTCATCCCATTAATGCATGTTCCCTTGGGTCTTGTGAACTAGGCGATTAGTAGCCCCAAATAATAGATGATTATCCTGAGATGCAATGATCAACTCACTTTCAGTCAGTATTGGAGATTTAATGACATGAACCATGGTAGATGATCCATATGGAAGGGGGTTTGTGTGTCATGTAAGTGTCATTCCTAGTGCTTGCTGCACACCTAACCTATCAGTCAAACTTATTTTGTCATACATGTGCTTACAGCTTTTTAATCAATTACCTATAAAAACAATAACTAGATATTTCTGAAATTGGGAAAATATTTTGATTGCATTTATTCTTTAGTAGAATTATTATGGTATTCATTAACATTGCAAAATTAATTGTTCTCATTAGCAAATATTATCTGTAACAAACTAACATAGAACAGTCTATTTTCTGCAGCTGTCATTAACAATTTGTTTTTAAAATAGGAAGAAAGAAAAGAAAAGGAATTTTCAAATAGCCAGGCTTGTGCTCATCAGACCCTCTTGAAGTGTAGTTACCAATATTTTCACTGACTTTTGGATCCAATTATTAAGATTAGAGAGTGGCACTGGGGTACGTAAGGCCCCCAAACTCCTTCTTCCCAGCAGCTCTTACATATCTGACTGCTATTTCATACTGATCACCCACAATTTCTATGTTAATTATCTGTTGATATATTCCAGACTTTTCAAGCAGAAGGAAGCAGGAAACTGTCTTATTTATCTCTGTATGACCAATATATGAGATTAGGGTTATGTTTTACAGGATGTCTTTAATGGTGGGTTCACAAAAAAGGAAAGTCAATTGATTGATTGCTATTTGAATGACAAATCAATCTAAGGGCAAATATGATTTAGTTTTTACTTATTATCTGCAAAGCCAAAGGAGAAAGCACATATGATTATGTTTAAGTAAAAATGATGCATCATATATTTCCAATTTCTGACCTTGTTCAGATGCAAGAAAATCAAATAGTTGTAAATCTTTCTTATGGAGGATTACACTTATGAGGAAACAATTAGCACTTCATTTTACTAAATACTTTTCAGCACCTACTATAATCACGTCACTCAAGGTACAAAATAATATATAAGTGAAGGCATTGAACTCAAGGTATGTTTGGCAAAACAGAACTACAAGATAGAATGCAAAAGAGATATAAGATAGAATGAAAGAAATTCTAAATAAACTCACAATAGACTTGATGTTTGAAATTTAAAGTGGTTATATACCTGATTGAAGATACAAGTTCCTTAAGTATAAGATCTGTTTTTTACCTCTTGGTATATGCCAATTCTCAAAAATATCTACAAAGAAAATCATACTATTGAACATTTTATCCAACAATGGTACTCTAAAATATTTTATTATATTTCTTATCATAGTTCTACAAGCCAGTAATAATAACTGGCTCATAGACCCAACCTATATGACATAGCATTAGCAGATTTATGTAGTTATTTTTTCTCCTTGTGTGATTCATATAGAGTGGAATAATACATGGAGGTCAAAAGGCAAACATTCTCTTATAAATTGCTCAGGCTATTCAAAATGAGCAAGGTGCTTAGCAAAGGAAGTCATTTCCTCAATTTAATAATACTCTCAATATTTTATATCTTCAGCTACTTTATTTTCAAATAAATTGAGAGATGTATGAAAGTAAAAGGATGAACATATTGAATGAGTAGTTAAATGGATAGCCATCCCCTCTTTTATTAGGGCCAACAACAGCAATAAGCTTGAAGTGACTGCAAAATTCCCGTGAACTTTGTTTAATCAGCTGATAAATTTGCAGCTCTGTCTTGCTTTTTTATTAGGGCATAGGAGAGAGACCTGTGTATATTTCAGAAACTTGTCATGTTTGTGTTTAGTGTTTAGCACTGCTATTTACTATTCCCAAGAGCTTCATTTGGTTGAAATTCATCTTCATCCTGTGTGTGTGTGTGTGTGTGTGTGTGTGAGAGAGAGAGAGAGAGAGAGAGAGAGAGAGAGAGTGAGAGAAAGGGATTTGGGATGAGTAAACCCTTCCCAGGAAGTAGCCCAGAAGGAATAGCCAGAGCCCTGGGAATCAGAAACATCATCCCCTAAATCTCGTTAAACTCTTCCTGAATGGTGCTTAAGGTTTTGAGCATAATCTGATGTACATTTTCAGTTTTTCATGGTATGTGCATTTCCCTAAGAACATAGGTTACACATTACTTTTAGCAGCTTCAGGCAATATTCACACCCTTGTCCACCTCACACAATTGTTTTGCTTCTTCAAGAAAATATTCAAGAAAATCTTGAAGCCCCTGAAGCAAAGAGATTAACGAATGGACCCCAGAGCTCGTTTGAAATCGTTTGAAATTTCTTCAGTATCCACACAACTTCAAATGAACTCAAGTTTCTTTAAATATGGCAGTGTGGTTAACGTGCTATCCTTGAGCAAGTTATAAAACCTACCTAAGTCTCAGTTTACTCAGCTATAAAATGATGCCTACGATGTACCTACCTTTGATGATTCTAGTACAGATTTCATGAGCAAGCCTGTGGGAAGAGCCTAGAACATTCATGCCCATGATGTAGTATTCAATATACTAACTACTGTTTTGTTGCTCATCTTGCTGAGCTCCTGATGTGGGGTTTGTTAGAGACCTACCCTATCCTTATACAAATGGAGACCGATTCCTGAAGCGCAAGAGACCAGCTTGTCAAGTGCTTCCCAGTCACCACTTCAGTGAGCAGCATCTCTGCTCTCTAGGGACATCTTTTCCCAAAGCCATTCCTGACCACTTTGGCCAGCACTGATCATCTCTCCCCCACTCCACAATCAGGTAATGTGCACAACTCAGCTAACTGCATCATCTCTTAGTTGTTTCTTATTCTGTGCTGCTGTCCCACCTAGGCTGTGATGGATTCACTTGAAATCCTTACTATTGTGAATCACCTGCCCAGAGTAGATTAAAGCTTTTAAAGGCCATGTCTTATGGTGTATGTGTGGGAGGGGTAGTAAAGAGGAATGTATCACCTCTCCTCCTATATGATATGACCACCACAGTTTAATTACAGTTGCATGGTATTATCCTCCTTGCTCTAGAACCTGTACTTAGCAATCCCTAAAGGGGTTCTCAGAACTGTATATAGAGGCAATAAAGATTTAGTAACAATGAATAAACCAGGTTTATAGGAACATCCCTATATAGTTTTCTATCTTGAGCATAATTACACATTTAGCAAGCTACAAATGGATGCAGGGAGTGTGTAGAAATGCTTTGCACATCATTAAATCACTGCAGAGGCTTTTAAACTACTTCATTTTTATTCTACTTTTGATATATTCTTTCTTGTCTTACGAACACTCCCCTTTCTTCTAACTAAATTTTATGCTCAGAACGAAGCACATCAACAGAGGTGAGAAAGGGAAGGGGTGTGCAGGGAAGAAAGCAGGAAGGACAGTGGCTCTGTCAAAAGTGGGAACACTGGGTGGTAGCCCTGGAATCACTCACACTTCCCCTCCCCACACCCAGGTCTCTTTGATGGACATGTGTGGATCAGTGGGACCTACTGACTTAAAAGAGAACTGTGGAATGAGACAGGCCTGAGTTCAAATCTTGGTTCTGCCACTTACATGCAAAAAAAAAAAAAATAGAAAAAAAATAAACTATATTCTATTCTTTTGACATCTACAAGCAGCGACAGAGTAAAGATATAATTAACATATTAGCTTCAAGGGTTGTAGGAATTAATAAATAAATGATACAGAATAAAGCATGTGCTCCTACAGGGCAGGCACCATCTACAGGGCAGACACTATTACTCTTTTCTGTGTTTCATATGATGGGCACCTTGTGCAACTCTCTGGTTTGGCATAGCTGCTTCCTTATAGAACCTCATTGTCTCAGGCCTGATGGAATGAGGAGAAAAAGCCCTCATCATTATGCCTGAGTCCCACCCACTTCACTACAGGAATTCTAGACATTTAGATGATTGCCTCCCCCCAGGATCATAATATACGCTGTGATTGATATTCCCTGTCCTAACTGAAGCCATGGACTCTCACTTCTGCTACAGATTCTTAATTCTGGCTTTTTTTTTTTTTTCCACTTACACATTTCCCAGAAACAGAGGAAAATGTTTTCATTTTTACTTATGGCAGAGGTTCCACAAAAGAGTTGCCTCGACTGGGAAAATTATAGTAGTTATTGACATGATGCTCACATCTGCTCATCCCAGGCAGGTTAGGGATACCCATTCATGCTGGGAGATACCCAAGTAGGTCAGACATCTGCAGTCTTCATCATTGTTGCCTGGAGACATCACCCGCCCTGCCATACTTCGAGCTAGTGCTGATTTCACAAAGTAAGTCAAACAGTATGCTTCAGCTGGGCTCAGGTGGGAATTAGAGAAAAGGTCCTTGTACTCTAAAGTGGCATTATGGTCTTAGGAAGACAACTCCACACACAGCCAGCTGGAGGGTCTCAATAAGTTCTAGCAGGAGGTGGTACACTGTGCTTGCTTTTTTTGCTAAGTTTAGCTCAATAATCTAGACATGGTCTTCTGGACTTTCCTGGTAATGGGTTTCCTTTTGGGGTCTTCATTCTTCCTCATTGAAATCTGGTCTCCAGTGGTTATATGTAATCCCAATCCACGGAGTAAATGAGTTAAGGGTATAACTCCACTTAATTTGACAGAAGTATCTGTGCTTAGGTTCTTCCCAGCCAAGATACTGTTTTATAAACTAGGTCTGAGTTCATACACTAACTACAGCAATTTTAATCTCTGCATACATGTGGTTAATTTTATCATTTTAAACCTAAGATGCTTTGGATATAGCATTTCTGTAACTCAGTTTTATCTTCTTACTATTACACAGATAAATGCAAAAAGCTATATGATAACACTCATAAGTGTATCTATACTAAACACAAACTATATCTCAAGAACTAAGCTTTATTCTTTTATTTAAATGCATTTCCATTTTAATCCTAAAAACAATCCTATGTTGGAAACACTTTAATCATGAGGACTTTATAGATAAGAAAAACTGAAATTAGAGAAGGGTAAGCAATGTGTCCACAGTTACAGTGTGATGACAAGCCTGGGACTTAGTCCCTGGCCATTTTTTTTAAAAGACTGCTAATTACTACCTAAGAATGAATGTTCTTGTAGTTGTGTTATTATTTGAAGTTCTTTTCATGATGGCAACTTCTAAGGAACTCCTCAATTTCACATACATAGAAACTATAATAATGTAAATACACTGGAAATATAAAGGACATGAGAACAACTTCATCAAGATTGATCTTTAGAGTGCTTCTCAAACTTCAGTGTGCATCAGAATCCACTGGAGGGCTCTGGGCCCTACCTTAGACTTTCTGGGTTGGAGGCTGAGAACTTACCTTTCCACCAAGTTCTCAAGTGATACTAATGCAGGTGGGATAACCCTTTGTGAATTACTTTTGAATAGTAAGAGCAGTCACTGTTATGACATGGACCATATCATTGTGCAATGATTTTTGTAAGTGGAAAATACATTAAAATAATGGTTTTTATGTTCCTTCTCAGGAATGTGTACACAGCAAATTATAAATTAGTAATAGGCAACCACTTTATATCTGCATGGCTTGGAATAAGAAATGCTTCAGGTGATGCTCCCTTCCCAAGTGGTTAGCTAGGAGGAAATTTGGTGTGGCCAAAACACTGTATGTCCTCTCTCCTATTCCTTTTAAACCCATAAATGGAAGTTTTCCACCTTTGGACCTGTTTGCCAGCCAAGGCTCTGCCAGGAGTGAAAAGGGAGGGAGATCAGTCCACCAGGAACTACAACTGCAAGGTCCTCCTCCAGCAACCCAGTGTATTTTGCCATTTCTGTGGTCTGCAGAGGTGAAAGGGTGGCAAAAAGCAATCCTGTGCCCAGTAGTCCATCCAATTTCCATTGAGCCCTTCTCTTCTGACTGCAATTTGCACCTCACCCAGGTGTGAAAACCTTTCCTGGGGAGAGGAAGATGCAAACCCCTCTGTCAACAGCAGGTTGAAGTCACTGTCCTCCTTGTTACCGAGGAAGTTAGTCGGCAGCTCAGCCTCTGATTTTGCTCAGACACTTGAACTATTTATACTCTATTAGACACATATGAAGGAAGGAAATTGGACTTTCTCAGGTTTCAGATGTATCAGCAGGGATGTACGACTGAAAATTAATTCCCTGACACAGACTGATGAAGCCAGCCGTTTCCCGAAACACTGAGATGTATTTTATATTTTTCATAACACATGATCTCAACATTACATGCTTTCCCTACTAGATAGTGCTCATGTTTTTCCAATGGGACTCTGAATCTCCCATTCTCTTAAATATCTTTCTTGTTAATTAATCAAAATATCAAGAAATTGGCCAATGTGTCTAGCAATGAAAACAGTCTAATAAAATCTATATATCCTGGACTGAATGTAGAATGCCATATAATTATAAAATGCTAGAAGAACAAATACAATATTATATCTAGTTTATACATAACTAGAAACTAAAAAAAAACCCAAAAAACAAAAAACACTTGTCTTAGTGTTTTTACTTATCTCTGAAGTCTACCTTTTCCCATATGTGATCCTTATTTTTCTTCCCTCCTTATACAGCTCTTAGCTTAAACATCACTAATAATTCAATATTCTTTCACAAAGCATGGGTGGATATTATTCTTAATCCTATCTTGACAATTTTTTAAATATGATCATATGTTGTTTTATTTCTTGTTTTCATTTTAATTGACTAAAGTATCATCTGAAATCATGGCATGTTAAATCATTTTTTCTCCACATTTTTATTGGTGCATTAGAGTTGTACATAATAATGGCATTTGTTGTTACATATTCATACATGCACACAATATAATAATATAATTTGGCTGCTATCACTCCCCAGCACTTTAGATGTTAAATCTTAAATGACACTTACTAGCTAAGACACTAGAGAAAGTTTCATTATGTTTCTAATCCTTTGTCCACCTACTGGAGAAACAGTACCAGCTGTTGTTTTGATGAAAAAAAAGTGGCCGATATATGTTGGAGAACTTCAGGACCTATGAGATATCATACACATTTGTAAGCCTATTGTTGTTACTGGGTGATTATACTAATTCATATTTTACTTTGTAACAGAAGCAATCATCTAATCAAGATGATTAAAATCTATAACAAGAAGAGCATCCAGAGGATGCTCAATATATTGACTGAAAGATAAGAGTGAAGGATTTAATGACAGTTGGCAGGACTTTCTCAACTGTACATTGAAGGCAAATAATTGGGATCTCTCTATGCTTGCAACACCTGACATCAGAGAGTATTTCCTGAAACCAAGGAAAGATGTTGAAGAGAAAAAGCAGAAACAAAGAATCAACAAGACACAGAGGTTACAGACATCATGGAAATGCATCCAACAGTGGTTTCTCTTCAGCCCCAGTGCGAGCCTGTGCCAGGGCTGAGTTCAAAGATTAAAAGCAGCAGTGATCTTTGTACTTTAAAATACTGAGTGTTATTGGAGATGTGATGCTTATGGTCACCTATCAGCCAAATCCCTCAGTCTCTCTCAGTGTTAAACAAATCACATTGTGGAGGAAGTCTTAAAAGGATTAGGGTACACCAGCTGATCTTACTGCAAACATATGAAGGAGCTCATTGCATCCCCAGTGAATGGCTCTTTAGGAAAAAGAGACAAAAGAAAAAAAAAAGTATTGAATATATTTCCTTCTGAAAAACCAGAGAATGTGTAACCAGAGGCTTGTGTTTCTGGAAACAGTTTCCTCTGCAACTTAATTCCTTTGTTAAAAATAAAGTCTGGAAGAGCAACTAAATGAAACAGGCTATAGCTTTTGGAAAACTGACAGGTAATTTTTGTTGGGCTTTTTGGTGGATGAGATCGGGAGGGAAACTGTTCTTCAGAGAGCACCAATGAAAAAGAAAGAAGGAAGCAACTGATGCCATTCACCTAACTTCAGGCATATTGCCTCTGTGTTGGAAGGGTCACCAGAGAAACAATAGAAAAGGGAATGGTGGTTACAGCAGAATCCTGAGTGAAATATTTCCAAAATATTTTCAGAAAAAATAAGGTACATTCTCATTTGTTATCATGTGAACATTTTCAGTGCAAATGGCTACCAAAGATCCTCAATTCCAAGACATCTTCAAATTCAAAATTACAATTGCCTTGATCTTTGAGCATGTTGGTGAAAGATAATTTTAATCTTCCCAGATTTTTTATAAGAAGGAGCAATCAGAGTTTCTCAAAGTGGTCTCATACATACATCATTCCTTGAGTATTGTCCTGCTTTTCTGTTCAGTTCGTTAATCTGAAAATGAATATAAAAATGTAAGAGTAACATAAACTATATTCAAACATCAAATAAGCTTTCCTGAGTTTGTCCATCTGTTTTGTGCTAGGCATGTGGCTCTGTACTTGGAGGCATATGCTACAGTAACAGTGTAAGAATAAATTCCATGTCTGGAGCTTGAGAAATGAATGTTATGTTGAAATTTTTGCAAAGATTATAAAATGAAAGAGAGTGTTGCAATATTTATTATGGATGTAGTGCATTGTAAATTAAAGGTTAGTTAAGACTTCATGTTAGATATGTAAAGGGTGGTCTGACAGGGGAGACTTAAATTCAGTCAATTTTTATCAAATACCTACCTATCCTTATCTCTTCCTGAAGACATGGGATGTAGAGATGAATCAGTCACAATCTCTTTCTCTGCTCACCTATAAATCTTTAAAGGAGGATTGTACAGGTAAGAAAATAAAAATTGGTCAGTAGGCAAGCTGCTATTTTTACATGAGATGAGGAAATTGGAAATGAGTTAAAGTTAATTCTATTCTTGAAACAACCTGCTTTCAACATTTCAACTGTAGTGTCAATGCTTTCCTAAACAAAAGGTCTAAATTGCCCATCATTTCTAAATGACTCCATATTGAAAGCTGGGAAATGGCTGGGCTGAGGTGACTTGATCTGATAACTGACATGGGTTTCTCTTCAAGGTTCTGAAGCCTTTTTGCAATCTCATTCCCATGAGTTGAGACATTCTAAAATGGTGCTTTTTTTCTGTCCTCTATTACTCAAAAGATGTTTTGTTCACAAAGGGTGAGATTTGAAAGAAAGACTTTGGAAATCTCACCGGTGTTGAAACTAAGGTGTACTATACTCTTCATTTTATTCTATTTCACATGCCAACAAAGTGCCATTAGGTACTATTTCTCAGAGAAGTGAGAAATCATGCTTGGTTGATGTATAAAGAAAGGTTGCACCAAATGATTGGAATTTGGAAAGAAATTTAAAAGCAGATTAAGATTTCAGTGGTGGAAATAATGGAGAAACAGAGAATCCATAGAGACACAAAGACAGAAGAGTATCCGCCATGAAAGGGACAGGGCTCAGCTATATTTTGTAGGCCCTTAAGATTTCTCTACGGAAATGCATAGAGCAAATCCTGGAATGTAGACATCAACCACATGTTGAAAGACTTTAAATACTAACTTATAATTAAATCCAGTGGACAGTGGGATAATTATGGAATATTTTATTGAAGGACAGTTACATGGCTGAAGTTTATCTTAGCAAAATGAATTTGGCTGTCATCTATGGAATTATTTGATGTAGGAAAAGTAGTTATTACAGGAACCAAATAATGGGCTACTTAAATATCCAAGAAAAAATATAACAGGAATGTGAATTAATTAGGTGGCAATGACAGGAGAGAAGAGAGCAAATGAGATCAATATTGTGAAGAAACAATTCTGCATGGCTTGGTGTATATGACTTGGAAGAGTGGCTGGCTCTGATGAACAGACGGGACAATGGAAGGGTGAATGCATTTCACTCCAAAGATATGTTGCTGATTGATAGAAGTATGAAAGTATCATTACTGGAAACTAGATAAGCCGGAGGAGGGGCAGATTGCTCCAAAGAATGGATGTAGAGCCCCTTGGAGTTATAGAGGTCTTAGAAGCAAGATCTTACTATTTGAAAAAGCACATGTTAAGATATGAGTCATTTAACAGTGACTAATTTGGTGGGTGTCAGAGGATGACTCGAAGGTGGTAAATTCTTTTTTTTTTTTTAAATATTTTGTTTTAGTTGTAGATGAACACAATATCTTCATTTATTTTATGTGGTGCTGAGGATCGAACCCAGTGCCTCACGTATGCGAGGCAAGCTCTCAACCGCTGAGCCATAGCCCCAGCCCCGAAGGTGGTAAATTCTTTGAACAATAGTTGGTTGCTCAGAAGCATCATTTCATCATTAAATGGGAAAACTGAAAGTTAAGAAATAACGGGAAACAACAGTGAATAATGGTGATTTGTGACTGTATAACTAAAAGGACTTTGTGTCTAGAAAGTGGACATACATGAGGATTTTTAAGAACAATTTGTGAGAGCATAGAGCCTACATAACATAATCTGGAAGTCAATTCTCACTGAAAGAACAGCAATCCTTACTAATTCTTCTGAGAAGTACACATGCAACCACAGCCAAGATGGGGAGAACTCCAGGTATTTTCATTTAGGGCCCCCCATCGTCAGAGAATAAAGACAAGAAAGACACATATTGATAAAGAAATTTTAATAACTGGAAGGAAAGGATAACACTTTTCAGCTTACAGAACTTGAGTACAATTACCTGACATCTATTTTTTAAGAAAGAGAAGGAAATTTAATTGAATGCACAGTTAGACATCTATCAAAATGAATTTTCTTTAAAAACCTCATATAACAATATCCCATTTCTTTCTCAGCGTAATGATTTCTTACCAACAAAGCCTGTCAGTGTTTCCTAGAAGCAATATTGAAGTGACTTCTTGCTGGAAATTCAGCAAATGAACTTTTTCTGCTCCCAGAATCTCTCTCCTCATTAGGCTAGTTAGAAATCCGCCCGGGGCTCCCAGCCCTTCTTTCTGACGGATGCTAAGTGTAGAGCAGCTAATGGACACTTTAACTGTTAGGGGGCTTTCGATTCAATCCCCGGCAGCCTGGCAGCTCATTCTGAGCCCTTTTAGAAGAGCTGCAATCATATGCACAAATATGATGGTTAAATATGGGCTGGAAGGGAAATAGCATTTTTTTTCTCTCATGACTAAGGGAGATACTTGTTAAAAACAGAAAATAATTTGTGAAGGTTTCCAACAGGCTAGGACCCTCACCCCTTCAAAAGACCCCTCCTACCAGACTGTCCCTTCAGCAATATGTTGCTTGCAGGGAATAAAAGGAGGAGGAAGATTTTTCTCCAGCTTCAACTCTGCTGATACAACCACGTCCTAAGGCCCATTATATCACATAATTTACCTGTAAAATACCATCTAGTCACAAATACTAATAGAATAAAACAGCCTCAAAATGGTTTGAATTTCAAATGAAAGGAAATTGATAAGTACACTGTGAATGCCAACATATTTCCATGTAAATATGTATTATCTGAGAACAGGTGTAATTAGCCCTTTTCCCAATTGCATTAGCTTTCTATGAATCCGCTCTTGCCTTTGTAGCCTTCCTGTCCTAATATCAACACTAACAAATTGGTCACTAGCATTCTCTGATTGCCTGTGCCCCCTGGCTTTCTCTATATAGCTGGAAGATTTTTTGGGATCATTTCTTTTTCTCACACTTTCTAGTTCTCCCCTAACAAGCCTGACATAGAAGCTCTGATTTTACAATTCTTGATTCCATTCTTAATCTACAGGTTAAATTGGGTTTGGGAAGCATCCATTTGATGTTTCAGATGGCTTAGATTCAATAATCCACAAATGTCTAGACATTCAAATGAGGTCAGAGGAAAAAAATCTATTCTTTGAAATTTATTTAGCAATTCCAGACATTGATTTGGAGAAAGTGTCTTCCACAGTCAACTGAAAGAGAAATTTGTTCTGGTTCTAAATATGAATCAGAGTGGCAAGACCCAGACTGTCCTATCTTTTTAAATGTAAGATTTTTTTTTTGAAATCTATAAAGATGCTCCTGCAAATTTGGCTGGTGCTGATGCGTCAAGGCACAATTTATCCCAAATGACTCCATTTCTAGGAGTCAGGAGCTGAATGTAAAAAGAAGCTGCCTGACAAGGCACTGGAGCTCAAAATTCAGTATTGATGGGTTGTCTTCCCTGGAATGTAACCTCATGATTTCTTCAAGTCTATTGACTGCTTTTTTTTTTTTCTCTCTTGGAAAAATATGAGACATTTTATATGGCGGCTATAGTATTCAGTGCTACAAGATCCTTGCCTCCCAAGGCTGTATAAAACCAGGGGCTTTTTGAGTCTGTGGCAAGCTGTGTGCTGCTGATCTGGCAAGAGTGTGTCTCACTGTTAACTCTGATGGCATGACCTAACGTAATGTGACACATACCGGGAGAAGTAATGTGACAAAGTGGATCAGGCAGGCAATGCTGCACATGAAAAGTATGACATCTCATCTGAAATCAATCCTGCTTGTAGCTCAGATACTACCTCAAAGGGCACATCACCTTGGTCCACATCTTTCAAGTTTTGTGGTGTTACGAAGGCCATGTAAAGGCCACATTAGTTACGGGTGCAGAAATAAAGCAGCATCCAGGTACTGACAAAAGGCACTCTTTGAGAAATGATGGGCCCCCATAATCAGCCAGAAGATGTGCAATTAGGTGGTAAGTAGATGGATGAACCATCTCTTACCTCACGTGGACCCTGGGACGGACATCTACAGCAAAGTAGTCATCCTCCTGTAGATGAGGTGAAATAGACCCTGCTGAAAAAAAAATATTAATCCATACTTTACTACAGACAGCTTCACAACTTGACCCAAGTTCATTTCCTCAATCAACTAATATAGTTCATGCATTTATTACATGCATCAGTCATAGATCTGATCAGGAATATAAAATCATTCCAAGAATTTCAAATAGAAAGGAATTTAAAAACACTTACAAACTGTTGGAAAGGGTGATAGGGAATTCTGGTGAATGGTGGTGCTACCCAGAGATCAGAAAGAAGAGGGAGTTTCTAACTGCCTCCTCAAAGGACTAAAACAGTAAAAGTGAGAAAGTAAAACTAATTATTCACTCCAAACTACAGATGCTATCTGACCCCCAATTTTTCTATTCTTTTTCTGTTACTTTGGCTGTAGGGACCTAACCTGCAACTGATAAAGGGAGTAAATAAAAAGATTTTCAGTTTCTACAATACAGAGCAGAGAACAGGAAGTGGGAATAAGGTATAATATAAGCAGACAATGATTGTCATATTAGGCTTCAGTTATTGCAATGAAACATGAATGAGAAACATATATATATTTATATGTATATATAACTATACATGTATGCATATATATGTAAATAGGTAACCAAAATAAATGGTGATATATGCTTGAGGTAAGTCTCAGGTAAGCATGATGTACATGTACATGATGTACATGTTATATAATACAACTATTATTATGGTCTGGATGTGAGGTGTCCACCAAAGCTTAAGTGTGAGAAAATACAGGAATGTTCAGAGGTTAAATGACTAGATTATGAGAGTTATAACCTAATGAGTGGATTAATCCATTTTAATGGATTCATGGGTGGTAACTGTACACAGGAAGGCTATAAACAGAAGAAGTAGATCATTGAGGGATGTGCCCCGAGAGGATTGTATTATCCCTGGTCCTGGCACTCAATGTCTCTCTGATTCCTGACTGCCTTGAACTGAGCAGCTTTCTTTTACCATGCCCTTTTGCCACCTCAGGCTCAGAGTTATGGAGTCAGCCAACCATGGACTGAAGCTCTGAAACTGTGAGCCAAAATAAACTTTTCCTTTTCTACATTGTTGTTCTTCTTGGGCATGTTGGTCACAGCAATGCAAAGCTGATTAACAGAGCCATCTTCATGATCTGGGACTGGACTATAATACTCATTTGGATTTTCATTATTGAGATGCATACAATACAATAGTATCTAAAAATATGACACATTTAGATATAGTATACATTACATGTTTTAATATCACTTACAATATAATCTCATTTGGGGAAGTTTTCAAAAATAATATTAGCAGTAAGTGCTTCCAAAAATGTGAAATGGATTTGAAATACTGGGTTAGAACTCATGTTTGGTACTTATTGTCTTCTCAATTATGTCATGATAAATATTTTATATTTAAATTAAAGATTCACCTTACTACCCATGGAAGAAAACCATATGTATATATAATGTTACTGTGAATCTTGTAAAAAAAAAACTGTTCTCTTTTTATAGCAAGCAGGATAAAGTAAAATAATAAATTATGGAGAATTAAAGGATTTAGAATTTAAGTCTGAAAAAGTATTGTCTACACCAAAATTTCTTTTTCGTGGCACAGAAATCTCACATTATATTGGTCATCACTGGGAAACAAAGGGTTCCACTTGGTTGTTATTTTTCACATACTTAAAGATTCGTTTTTAAACTGATTTATAATCATTACAATATTTTAAAAGTAACATTCATTGATTTCCTGCATACAAAATTAACATATAATGAAGGATTTGGATAAAGATTGCACACTGAATTCATTTTTTATTTTCTCTTTGCACTCAAAGTCCACTGAAATTACAGATCATTAAGAAATAATATTTTTATATACACATTAGAAATAAGAGTCCAAAACAAACTTTTTAGGAAGTCCTGAAAGACAGAGAGAGGAGTTGGGATAATTTTTTTAGAAGAATAAAAGCATTGAAAATCATCAAATATGTAAATAATTATATTTCTTTTATATCATGATTGAGGAAAAATCTAAGGTTTGTTAATTTTTTTTAGTACTGGGGACTGAACCCAAGTGTGCTTTACCACTGAGATACATCCCCAGCTCTTTTATGATTATTTTCTCTTTTAAGACAGGATCTCACTACATGATCCTCAAACTAGAGATCCTCCTGCCTCAGCATCCTGAGTCACTAGGATTGCAGTCATATGCAACCACACCTAGCAAATCTAAAGTTTTTGATGACAAATGAAAGCCCAGTGGAGACCTGTTGGAAAATAAAATGACTTTTGGATTAGCTGGGTAATCTGAGTGCCTTCAGCTCTCCTAATTTTATGTTTTGTTTTATTTTGTGTCTCTGTTTTTGTCTTTTGGGGTTTTTATTAGCTTTTAAACCTTTTGTAAATGTAGAACAGGGAGCTAGGAATATGTACTTAATCCATTGCCGGTATTAGCATGTCAGAATCTAATGCCAACAGAGAGCATCTCTGCCAGAGTTCACTGAAGGGCAATTGCCTCGCCATCTCAGACATCAGCCAGGATTTTCACTTGAAATTCCAGTTCCAGAATAAGTGTATGTGAGGTGGTGTTCAAGTTAGAGGTGGGGAAGAAGGAGGTTTTAGGGATGGAGTAGCCCCAGATATTTCAGAAATTATCTCCCATATATATAAAACAGGGTTTAGAGGGATGAAATTATGGAATTTGATTTGTTTGTCAATTTGTAAATTTGTTTGTCAATTTATTATCATAGTGCAAGCAAGTGGAAATATACAATTTTTTCTGTTTTCACAAACTATTTCCAGATTAAACATACTTTGAATAGTAAAATTTCATCATAGGTGTAATAATCTAAATTCCAGGATAATTGAAATCCAGGATTTAATGTGCATTTTTCTAGTTATTTCAGTAAAATAAGTTTATATAGACACTTTCTCAACTCCAAAGTATAATTTAGGTATTGTATTCATTTTGAAGATGCAGAATATTTTCCTTTACAGCAGTGTCACAATTTTAAGCGATTTATCAGTGATCAAATAGCATACAAATGGCGAATCCAGGATTTAATGCAAGTCTTTATGGTTCTAAACACTATGATTTATTTTTTCTTTTTAAATTTATTTTTCGCAACAGTATGTAATTATTAAGGTGTGATTTAAACTAAGACTTAAAAGGTAAAGAGAGCTGAGCATGGTGGTACATGCTTGTAAATCCAGCGATTTAGGAGGCTGAGACAGGAAGATCACAAGTTCAAGGCCAGCTTCAGCAACTTAGTGAGACCCTCTCTCAAAAATAAATAAATAAATAAATAAATATATAAATAGGCCTGGAGATGTAGCTGAGCGAGTGTCTCTGGGTGCAATTTCCAGTACTGAAAAAAAAAAAGTGAAAAGAACATTAACATTCACCCTTAAGATACTCAGGTATGTCAAAGGGTGAGAATAACTGAAGAAAAATTTGGAAGCAAGAAATTTTGTAACACCATGAAGGCTTCTCCCTGGAGTCTAGAACGTTATGTATAGCTGTGGTGCAAATGAAACAATGATAGTGAAGATATTGTAACTATTATCCCCCAAACATAGTTATCTACACATATTTCTGTAGGGGTTAAGTGTCATTTAGCTATCTTATATTGTTAATCTCGCAACATATATTGTATAGCTTGGGGTGGAAGAGATTGTAGGAATGATATGGCAAGTTAATAGCACTTTGTAATTGGAAGTAGGTTATAAGTGAGATAAAACTAACTTTGATTTAAGGGAATTTTGAGGAAATAGTTAAGTATAATGAAGTGATTTATATATTGTTGGCTTAAATAATATATCCATCACATTAACATCACATTAACCTAAGTAAGAAATAGGTAGGTTTTTATCTTCAAAGTAAAATAATAAATTTAATTTTAGAAATGATGAAAGTAAGAAGATTATAGGTCATCCAGGAGATGATGCATAATAAACAATTTTGGATTAGACCTATCAGATAGCTGAGGGCAGAATTTGAAAGTATTCCAAATAAAGGTGATAATCATATCCAGTACATAATAATTCTCAAATATTAATTAAAGTGCATTGAATTGCATTAAAATGGATTCAACTGAATCAGGCCATCAAATGCCAACAGAGAAAAGTAGTCCAATAATTAGAAGGGCAACAAGATATTTAAGTTGTGAAGTTACAGAAGTACTGGAGGAACAAGAAGGAATTACATGGGGCCAGGCAGGAAAAGACTGAAAGGGATGCTGGAAATGGTGGTTCAGTGATATGGCAGCTGAAGCGCAGGGAATTCTGGAATATGTAAGTGGTTAAAAGTAGAGCCAATTATATGAATTTAAAAAGGATATATAATAATATGATCTTGCATTAAAATGTTTATCGCATATCTACTATAGTAAATATGACAAAATTAAAATGCTCTATATGGGTGCAGGTGTTCACAGCTTATCAGGCATAAAACTATGCCAGGTGCTAAGTTGGTACTGAAATATACAGAGCCTGCCCTTGATGACCTCAAAGTTTTTTATGGGAGATAAAAACTAATACCTGAGTAGAAAAGTGAAAGTGTCTTAAAATGACAACTTAGCCTTTTTTCCAGGTTTATTCTCATTCTAGTGACATCTAGGGCTTTCTTGTTAGTTCCTGATGAACGATTCAGTCTGTAAGACTCTAGTCTAGCTGGATTTTAAACTCTCTGAAATCAGGGACCATGTCTGTCTTTTTTCATGTTGTTCTCTAAGCACCTAGAACAGACCTGTTCAGTGGTTTCTCCACAAAATCACTGATTAAAATGAATTAATGGATGGACAGAGGGACTATTAGATCCCTAGCCACCACTAATGTGGAATACTGCTTTATACTACCTTCTTTTATTTTTCAATTGTATTTACTCATCTATATATTTCTCCTATTACTTTTATCCTGACATGAAAAGAAAAGAAAGTAGTAAGGTAATTAGCTCTCCTGTTTGAAATCCCCCACGCTCAATCTCTCCACCTTGTGTCCTTGATTTTTTCCTTCAACATCATAGCAGCAGCCCAAGTACCTTAAAAATACAATAAAAGATATTGTTAGATTCTTTGAATGATAGAAAAATGCAATTTTCTTCACTTTCTCAAAATGATATAGCTTTTGAAAATATTAGACTTTTGCCCAACTTCTGAATTCAGAGCTAAAGAGTTGCCTTTCCATTGCTTCCTGCATGAACATAATGTGATTTCATATTGTTCACCTGGTTCAGATAAATGGAAAGTTATTTGCAGTTAGTCTGAGAGGTATGTAAGGACTCTTTTTGGAGAGTTGATCAGGTTTAGCTAGACTCTGAAGTCCTTGGAGTCCCTATAACTACCCAAGTGCATGAAATTATTTGAGGGGATGATGAGAAAACCTGTTCTGATTAAACTGAGACCATTCTCTGACTTCCTAAACCTTCAGACAACTTAGGAACTAATGCACAGTGCACATGTCTCTTTCTGAAATGTTCTCCGTCTTAGTTTTTATATGAGAGTGAGCACAGTTCTGCAATATCTGAAGAAATCTGTGGATTCTGTAGAGACAAGAACAGCGTGACATAAATCTCAGGAAGGCTTCTTATTTCACAAATTTCCCAATTGAGTCCTGCTATTGTATGAGTCTGGGCTCTTGATCTCTGTCAAATCAATCTGGAAGCCTTCTGAGATTGCCTTCTGAAAAACTAATATTCCTACAGATTGGACCATAGATGTCATAGGTCTGAATGTACATATAAATACTGGTGTGCTTTAAATTTATTTTGCAAATGCATGGCTAAATTTGTTTATGTAGACTTTATACTGGGTATAAGAGGATTCCTAAAGAAGGAGCATTGAGTCCATTCTTGGAGACAATTTTTAGGCAAATCGAATGGTTATATGAATAGGAAAGTAGGTACAAAGAGCCAGATAAGAATATGATCCAGGAATGTCATATGTACATGACATTAATTAAATGTGTGTGTGTGTGTGTGTGTGTGTGTGTAATTTCCATGACTGGAGGAGGATAGAAAAAGATTATATCAGAAACATAATTTGAATGCTAAAGGCCTCCTGTAGTCTGAACAACTAGAGGAAGTGCATGCTATTCTGGCATTGAGAACAGGTCTGGGACACAGATTCAAGAAGGATAAGAAGGCAATGGAGGACCCACATCTAGCAGGAGTTCCCAAAAGTACCACAGTGTGCCAGCAGATATCTGAATGTGTCTGTACACAAGGAATTCTCTGTTCACTCTTTAAAGTAGGAAAGGTTTGCTGCTAGGCAGAAGTGCCCGTATTTGATCTCTACACATTTAGAAGCCACTCTATGTTCATGATATTGAATAAAATTATGATAAAGTCATGTCCTAGAGCAAATTCATAATATTTATTGATAACTAATTTTTAGCACTTAATGCATATCAGGTATGATCCCTTTATACATAACAAAAATAAAAATTTCATCAAATAGTTACTATTGCCTCTGTTTCAGATGACTAAATTGAGAATCAGAAAAAATGAATAACTTGCCAGAAAACACACACAGGTAATAAAAGGCAGAATTGAGAACCAAGCCTGGCACTTGTACTCTGGAGTTTGCTAAACAATTGTTATGCTTTCTGTTTGCTTAGTATCTGTTTGCCATATGATTTTGGATAACAAAGTTTTAACAACAAGTAAGTTTTAATCGTTTCATATTATTGCTTAGTAGGGATATATCAAAAGGTATTTATTCAATTCTGTTTTTGGTAAATGGTTTGTTTTCTATTCTTAAAAATTGCTGTGATAAACAAAGCTGTATGAATTTTTATCTTCGCAAACACACCCCTAGGAAAAATCAGTTCTTAGCAGCGGAATGACTGGATCAAAGGATATGCATATTTTTAAGGATTTTGACTTATGCTATCCTAAATCACTCTCCAGAAAGATTTTCCAAATTTGCATTGCCCCATCAGAGACTGAGATGATCAATTTCCCTAAAGCCTCAACAGAAATGATTATCTTTTTTTTCTACCTTTGGTAGTTTGGAAATCTCAGTATAATTCACTATAGTTTGAATTTTAGGTGTTATTGTAAATCAGAAAAGTTAAATATTTTCATGTTTAATGATAATTTATCTTTTTGTGATTAAATGTTCTCATTATTGTTTATTTGTAGTAATGTTTTATAGAATACAATGGTCAGTCTTTTTTTTAAAACATTTTTTTAGTTGTTGATAGATTTTATTTTGTTCATTTATTATTTATGTGGTGCTGAGGATTGAACCCAATGCCTCATGCATGCTAGGCAAGCCCTCTACCGCTGAGCTACAGCCCCAGCCCTACAATAGTCAGTCTTATTGTTAAATTATTACAAATATTTTGAAAGACTTAATTGTTTATGTTTGGGTTGTAAAAATAAGAACATTTATGGTATCAATCTTTGGTTTGAGGCTTAGAAAATCTTTTCTTACTCTCAAAACTATACAATTTTTATTCTTATCTTTAGTTATTCTTCATGGTTTTAAGTTTTTGAGAAACTATAATTTATTTTGATGAATAATCTGAGGAATAATGATTGATTTTTGTATACTTTAACGAAATAATTAGCCACTTGCCCCAAGTTTATTAAGTGGCCTTTCAGCCACGAATATCATTATGACCATAATTTTCTTCTTCAAATTGCTAACATTATGTAAAATATTATTGTATTGTATAATATTGGATTGTACAAATTAATTAATTCATGTCATAATATCAACCATTTTTCTTGCTATCTTCATCTTAATTATCATGTTTTTATTTTGTTTTATTATTAGAAAATAAGTTGTTTATAATTAACAAGTAATACAAACTCATCAAAGAAACAAATCAAACAGTAGAAAAGAAGCAACACAGAATTACATTTAGAGTTCTAGGTTTTCTAAAATTTTGTTAGTGAGTGCTTTTACATTTTCAAGATCCTGAACATCTTTATTTATAATAGATTATTTACTTGTATATCTCATTCACACATTCACATCAAAATCATGCAAACTCCATGTTTTCAGTTTGGCTCACTCCTGGTGGCATACATTCTGTGGGTCTGGACAAATATATAATGACATGAATCCATCATTATAGGATTATACAGAGTAGCTTCACTGCTCTGCTTCTTCTTCTTTCAGACCCCTGAAAACCACTGGTCTTTGTAGTTTATAGTTTTGCCTTTCCAGAAGGTGGTTTGATAAAAATCATACAGTATAAAACCTTTTTCTATTGGCTCCTTTTATTAAGTAATATGCATTTAAGTATCCTCCATGTCTTTTCATGGGGTAAACAGTCATTTTTTTTTTAATGCTGAATAATATCCCATTGTCTGGATATACCACGGTTTATCTCTCCATTATCTCCTGAAGGACATCTTAGTTGCTCAAGTTTTGGCAATTTGAATAAAGCTGCTATAATCAACCATGTGCAGGTTTTTGTGTAGGCAAATGTTTTCAACTCTTTTGAGTAAATACCAGGCATCATGATTACTGGATCATATGAACAGAATATGTTTCATATAGCTGAATCTTTGTACAGCCAAATATACATTCATAATAGCAACTGTAGTGACTATATACTGTGATACAAAACATGTGCCATGATTTATTCAACCAATCAGTTACAGTTTTGTAGTCAGGCATTTTCCAAATATTGCATTCATAAATAATAATATCCTTATATTTAAATATTTGAGGAAAATGCATTTGATTTTAAGGTGCTGGAGCACAGTATTTTGAGGTAAGCACATCTGATCTTTCCCTTCATTCTACATAACATGCTACCTGCAAGGTCCTTTTCCTAAAAGCATTGTCTTACATTGAGGAAGAATCCCTATACTATGAGGTGCATGATATAACTGTACTGCTTTTGGAATTTTATTTATATCTAAGCCCATGTAAGCACCACGCAGGAGGCTCCACCCTGCCTGTGACACTAGGGATCCACTAGGGATCCACTAGGGATCCAAATTTCTCCCTTGGCTTCCTTGCTTTGCCCCAGTTTTCCTTTGCTCAAAGTCTGGAGAGCTGGGATAAAATGTCCTCAGTCCTCCTGCCTCATCTTCAGCCTGAAAGCCAGAAGCACTCAGGGTATCTCTCAGCTCCCCTGGAATGTCCCTTGCCCTTATGGCTCTGGGGAAAGGCGGGGTGGGGCTCTCGCAGCACTAATATATGACTTTTGGTATATTTTTCGAAGTGCTCTATGAAGCCATCTGGGAATGAACTGGCAAGCTGAAGGAGTCCTCTTGGTGGCTGGGCTTTTAGAGATTCTCCACTGATGTGCCATGTCAGCTCACACAGGGTCAAATGTTCCCCTGGTTTACCTCTTCCTATGAGATTCCTCCTCCTGTATTGCCAAGGACAAGTGTAGCAGTCTCTTCTATGGAAAGCTCTTGAGTTTCTGTTATTTATTTCAGTTTCTTTGTTTCCTCAGCCCTCTGATGGGTTTTCAAAAACTATGCTATTATAGCTTCTCAGGTTTGTTTTGGTGCTTGGGATGACTGTTACAGTCTATTGCAAATTTCTGCATCAGAAACAAGTGCAATTCACTTCTGTTCTAGTTTTTTTAATTTGGAAAAATATGTATGTTCTCTCTGTAGCTATGGTTATAGCCTGCTTGTCATTTATAATGCTAGCAACAGTACACTCACTCTCATTTTTAATTGATGATGCTTTGTGGGGGTCTTTTTAAAATTTTAGTTGTTGAATAAATCACTATACTATAATCTCTTACTTTAATTGTATTAATCATAGTTCTGTCTTTCTAAAGCTCACTTCTAGACTTATAAGATTTACTGTTACGTTTTTTATTACCTTATTTAAAGATTGTATAAGCTATAAAGATAAAAAAAAATTAGACCATAAGATTTTCTCCAGTTATATATTTGTTCCTATATAAAATCTTTTGATACAAAATTTGGCATAGTTCTTATTGACAGATAATATTTTAATTGCAGTTTTATTTACTTAAAAATAAATAAAATTATTATTTAGCACAGTACTTTATGTGCTTAACTTTTTAGTGACCTAGTATTGGAAAATTCACTATTAAATAAAAGCTATATAGCAATATTTTTGAGCATATGTTCTGTTTGTAGTTTAAGTTTTCCTCATTGAATATAATGTGAGCAGTAGTGTTCCCATATATTCAAAAGGAAATTGAAAAGCATGTTGATCTTTGTTTATAGGGCACACGGTACAATATTTACCAGTTAAATCAAGTCTAGCAATTGATTCATTCTCTTTTCACTCTTTTTCACCAATTTTTAACATACACTTGACAATTAAATGTTGTATATTTTTAACTTGCACAATGTGATGACTTGATCTAAAAACGCTCTGAAATGTTCAAAACAATCAAACTAATTAGCATATCCATCATCTCACAAATTTACCTTTTTTAAAAAATTTTTTTGGGGTGGTAAGAGAACATTCAAGATCAATCCACTTAGCAAACTACATCTCTCAAAAAAAGGAAATTCTTATAAATATTAATCTAGGTGCATTAGAGACCAGAGAAACTGCAAGTGGAGGTAGCATTCAGACCTTTGCCCTAAAGTATGATTGAACATAGCCCTAAAGAGAGCAGTGGGTATGGAAAACAGGCTCAATTCATCATCAAACTCAGGAGATCTAATCTTATATAGATATGGTACTTTAGCCTTTTAAAGTAATACTATTCTCTTTTATTTAAAACAACTCAATGTTTGATTCCTAATTAATAATGATGAAGCATATAGAAACTAAGTAGTTTCCCTGACTCTACATAACTTTTAAGTTGTAAAGGAAAAGTTTGACTTAATTTTAAAATTATTAATTGTGTACTACAACAATGGGATTTTCTATGAAGTAATCAAACAAAATAAAAATGATATACAAGTTTGGTTACTTTAGTAGCTCATCCAGGACTCAAGTTATTTCCATATTTCCTTATTTTCTTTTTTTTTTAATAATTTTTTTTTACCTTTATTTTATTTATTTATGTATTTTGTATGTGGTGCTGAGGATCGAACCCAGTGCCTCACACATGCAAGGCAGGCGCTCTACCACTGAGCCACAACCCCAGCCCTCAATATTTCCTTATTTTCTATAGCAAGTCCTCAGCCTTCACCCCTCCGGGTCTGGTTGCAAGCATCATTATCTTCACACTATAATATCTAAACATGAATTACCTTAGAACACAGCAAAAAGAATTGAATGGTATGCCCAATCCTAACCAGTCATGGATAAGGAAAGAGAAGTTACTGTTCTTAATTTACAATTATCATGATTGAGACCTGGAGGCATGACAGACTGACCTTTGCTATTGCAATTTTTTTTTTCTTTTCTCAAGAATAGATCAGGGGAGTGGCTTTGGGTAGAACAGTGTTCCGTGATATAGGTACAGAAATTGAAGACCAGAGCAAGAGAAGATGAGTCAAAAACTATTATGGACCATACATCCTGGGAAATGGGGAAAATAGATTATTATCGAGAGAAATGGGAAAAGAACAAAGAAGTGTCAGTCTTGATGGAAAGATGATAGCTTTGGTTTGGCACAAGTTGGCCAGAGAGATGGGATTTTCAAAAGGAATTTCAGGCACATAGTTACAAAGTTTGAAATACAGAAGAGCAGTCTGACTATAGAATGAGTCATAAAATCTTCACAGATATAATAGTTGATGTCATGGAACCATGTAAGATTACTGAGACAGACACTGGAAAAGAACAAAGACTGGCCCTCAGGAATCATCTCTAATTAAGAGTGCAAAGTTATAAATATGAATAAATGAAGAAGGCACAATTAGAAATAGTAGCTATCATTTATAAAAATCATTGTTACTCGATGTCAAATATCAACTATTAAGCTCAATGTTGAATAATTAACACCCCAATAAATTTTCTTCTTTATAAGCAAACATTTAAAAGCCCCTAAATATGTAATCATTCCTCTGTTTTGGCATATTTACTTATATCCACTTATTTATTTATTAAAGTTTCCTTATTTAATTCAGTCTCAGTCTTCCACCCCAAAATCTAAGCTAAAAGGTACATATATTCCCAGAAGAAAAAAATAAAAATATTTTAAGCAAGATAATTGCCTTGCAAACAATGTTTAATATAAAGAAAACTGCTAGGAATTCTTTAGCTATATTGTGAAATAATCTTGACAGACTAAGACCATATACTCTCTCCCTTAGTTCAGAGACATGCACTCACCCTCACCACAGGTCAAACCCAGGCTGGATTCAGGAAGTAGAAAAAAATGTGAAATAAAGAATAGAACTATACCTGTATAGTCCTGGAAGTCTGTGGGATGAGAAGGAAGGAATGTAATGGAGGAAGTAGTTGGTCATATGGGTCTCTCAATACTCCTTTTTATTTTATTTTTTTGGTACTGGGGATTGAACTCAGGGGCACTGAACCACTGAGCCACATCCCCAGACCTATTTTGTGTTTTATGTAGAGACAAGGTCTCACTGAGTTGCTTAGCGCCTCGCCATTGCTGAGGCTGGCTTTGAACTCGCAATTCTCCTGTCTCAGCCTCCCTAAGTGCTGGGATTATAGTCTTGAGCCACCACGCCCGGCTCTCTCAATACTCCTTTAACCTAGAGAGATAAATATGTGTCCTAGTGATTGAAGAAAAAAATCATTCCAGGGCTCAGTAAGTAGTCAACTCTCCATTATTTGGTCCTTTACATACATTAAGGAGTCCTGCATAATTGACAGATGGAAAGAAAGAAGATTCTAGTTACATTTCATAAACTTCCCTTAATTCATCTTTAGCCTAGATACTGTGTGGCAGGGTCAAGGTGACCTTAAACATAGCTGGAGATAGAATAATATGACCAGTTACCTGATGGAGAAAATGATTCAGAGACAAAAATACCAAGAACCTGAACTATAGTTAAGCATACTTGAATAAGCAGGAAGAGACTGCTTGAAATGAGAACAAATTGATTTACATTTTATCAACTGAAGCTATAGATGCCACAGAATGCCAGTGGATGATTTGGTACCTTGTTTTCAAAGTGGTTTTCATCTTCCCTTTCTCACTTCATATGTTGGAAATATCTCTTTCAAGAGGCACCGTCTATGCATCTATTCCACTTGAATCTAGGCTGCCCTTTGGAATTTACCGGGCCAATAGAATGTGGAAATTGATGTTCTGCAATTGCTAAGGTTGAGTTATTAGAAGCCCTGGCATTTCTTTGTATGTGTCTTGGAACACCAGCCACCATGTTATGAGAAGCCCTAGATATTTGAAGAGGCCACACATGGCCTCTTCATTTGAAAACCTAAAAATGAGCTCTCAACCAGGGCTAGAATCATCAGGCAGCATCTGAGCAAGTAATCTTGGACATTTATCCTGGTTGAGTCTTTAAATGATTCAAGTACTGAACTTACAGCTTTGAGAGATCTGAAACTAAACCCATTTGAGTTCAATACAACCACAGAACTGTAAAAGACATCGGATTTTTGTTCTAATTCTTTCAATTTGGGGGTCGTTTGTAATGCAGCAAAAGAGAACCAAAGCCAATGAAATCAATCCAAATATGTGCCTATTAGATGCCTCCAAAATCGAGCCCAAAGTGAATCTGGAAGCATCTTGGTCTGAGAACTTCCAACATAGAGACAAGAGGTAACATAACCACATTCACAAATGCATCTTTAAGTAGAGCAGAATTAAGGAAAAACATCAGAAAGGCTGAACACTTTTTTTGCCCCAACACTAGACACTATCTAAAATAATTAAATAATGACTCTCATAGTCTACATATTAGAATAGATTGATTATAAATGAATGCTTATGAGGAAGACTACATCACCTGCGGAAATATAAAAAAAATGCATTTTACGTGGGTTACATCATGATTAAATAGAGCAGGAATGAGTCCATCATAGGCCATTTTATAAATAAAGCCGTTTTGGAAGACAGTCACACACATCTCTTTAAACATTGACTACAGTTCCTTTTGTGCTACAATATTTGCCTTAGAGACTGTATAGCTCCAAAATTTACTATTTTGTTCCTTAAAGCAAAAATGTACTGACTCCTATGTAAAGTAAAATTTGGAGACATGTTTCATACATAGATCTTAAAGAATTGTTGCAGTTATATTTTCAAGGTAAACTCAGGTGAATAACTAGTTCATAGAGTTTGTGCAAACCCGAAGCCTTTCATATATTGGGTCCTAATGTATCTTCTGAAAATCTCTGTCATTTGACAGATGATAGCACCAAATATGAAATGGTAAAAATATCTATGTCCCCTTTAATCTCATTAAATTGAACATTTTAGTATTTTCATAAAAACAATATCTTTTTTTTTTTTTTTTTTTGGTACCGGGGATTGAACTCAGGGGCACTCGACCCCTGATCCACATCCCCAGCCCTATTTTGTGTTTTATGTAGAGACAGGGTCTCACTGAGTTGCTTAGTGCCTCGCCCTTGCTGAGGCTGGCTTTGAACTCGAGATTCTCCTGTCTCAGCCTCCCTAAGTGCTGGGATTACAAGCATAAAAACAATATCTTTGCACACATTGTCTGTCTGTATTTATGATCATCACTTAGCACACTTTCTGGTAAGCAAAATTACAGGGTCAAATTGTAGTGTATTAAAAATGAATTCAGTCCCTTGCTATCTATGGCAAAATTAATTTCCTGAAAAGTTGTACCAGTTTATACTCCTCTTTATAAAAAGTTGACATGTTCATTTCACTTAAAAAACAAATATGTCAAGTAAATTGACATATTAGTTTTAGTAGTTTATGACACATAAAATTAATAAAAATCACTGACACTTTTCTCAGGAAATTTAAATATTTTATATAAATTTGTTAAATATTTTTATTTATGTAAAATCCTCTCATACTTTCTGCCACTCTTTTATGAATTCAGAAATACATTTTAAAATATGGAATTGTCTACTATCTTTCTATTGGATTTCTGTGTTGATCAACTTCTATACTAGTACTAGTCAGAAGTAATTATCATAGATAGTGATGTCTTTTGGCATCTGGTGTGTTTTTACATATATTTTTGTTCTTCTTGAAGTTTTGGTTATTCATATGCATTTTCCCTTTCCAATTATTTTAGAAACATCCTGTCAAAGTCCATAAAAATCCTTTAGAAATTGGATTGAGATTGACTTAGCATGTTCAAAATATCATCTAATTTTCTTCCGAGAAGAAAGTCACTAAAAGTTACTCTGAATTTGTTGTAAGTAAAACAATTTTAATAATTGTTAGGATTATGACTATATTTAAAATTTTATAATAGTTTATTGGCACAAATATTATTTTTTATTCTCATTATATAGATCCTTCTCATTGTGATTGTTCCCCTTGACATATTTTGAATGGCATTTTCTATTATGTAGCTAAGTAAAATTTTTACCTCCAAAGAAGGAATGATAAGTTTTCTATAATGTAAATGTAAGCTATAAATGTGAAAAATTATGCAGTTTAGAAGCTTTTGAGATTTTTAAATAATGAGGCTAGTTTAGGTGTCAATTGGTCATTTATTTTGAGGGTTCAAAGGGTACATATAGATTATTTTGATTTTTAAAGTAGAAGAGTTTTAAGCTCAAGTTTCATGGTACTAGGGCTGTTTGACATTTGACCCCAGAGGCAGAGTGGGTTCTTACTGTTTCTGATTCATTTGCACATCAAGCATCCTTACTCATTAGTGTCCTTAGAATGAAATGAGGCTCTTTCTGGGTGCTACGGAGATTTTGGTATGTTTAGGTTATGTCTAAGTACCCTGGTCTTCCCTGTGTATCGGCCTCCGTCCATCTTTCAAACATACAGGATGTTCCTATTTCAACCTTAGCTGAAATGTCTTTCTTACTACATCACGATTACTTTGGTATTAGCTTGGGTCTTCTCAGCCCTCTTCCATCGTCTGAAAGTGGGCATATTTCACTTTAGTAGTCATGAGAAATAGGTTAGTTAGGAGCATTCTCTCCAGTTATGATAGTAGGATGCTGTACAACTCTGAGTAAAGCTAATTCCCAGTGTATCAGCTCATTTGAGCATTGCTAGTGAAAACAGCAGCAATGGCAGGGTCTGCAGTAGGCATTCTGGGGATGAGGCCATCTACCAGCAAGTACTCATCTTAATTCATCTTAATTCCTCTTAAGACAGGGCAACCAACAAAGATGATATCAAGATCCCAGGTGAGCATCTAAAAAGAGAACCCCACATTAAGTGCAAGTTAATGTTAGATCCTATCTTCGACAAAACAGACTCACATGATGGGCAGGGCATGAAGAAAAAGCTTGTGCATCAACTCATGGGCTGCTACTTTGCTGCCGTCCCTCTCCCACTCCTACTGTGGAGGAAGACACCCATCTTTTATGATAGGCTTGGCCCTATATTATAGTCCCTAAGTATGAAACACAACTTTGCCCAGAATACCAGAATAATTTGGCTCTCCCCATAATTTTCATGTTCCAACATACTTACACCCTAAACACTGAAACACTGAGAAAACTCATTAGAGAGAAGTACAGCACAACTACTTTCCTTATTTTTAGGTTACAATTTAGTGTCCCACACTGACACCAAGCTGGAAGCCTAACACTTTTATTTTTATTTATTTATTTATTTTGGTACCAGAGTGGAACCAAGGGATGTTTAACCAATGTGCCACATCCCTAGTCCTTTATATATTATTATTATTTTCTTTCGTTCTTTCTTTCTTTCTTTCTTTTTTCTTTTTTTTGGAGACAGGGCTTTGCTAAATAGCTGAGGCTAGTCCATAACTTGCCATTCTCCTGTTTCAGCCTCCCAGGCATCTAGGATTACAGATGTGCCCCCATAGGCCACTGGCTTATGGGAAAGCATTCAAACTGTCATTTCCTTTCCTCTAAAGCTTACCCCCATAGCTTTCCTTCCTTGACTCCAGACATTCTTCTTTCTGACTCATTTTTCAGTTTGCCTATATTCTCATTCCTTTATTTTTTTTCTCAGCTTCTGATTCCAAGTTATTTGGCACTTGACACTTATCTTGACATCTTCCTTGGCAGAAGCATAACCCCACTATGATAGTCATCTTTAAAAAAATAATTGTTAACTTCATCAGTTTAGTAGTGAAGGTATAGATACAAAACCTTCACCACTGCTGTTTTTCTCCCATAATGATTCCAAAATATGCTGTGAAGTCTCCTCTTTCTGCTGGCAAATATATATATGTATGTATGTGTGTGTGTGTGTGTGTGTGTGTACATACATATTTATACATGAATATATATAATATATATCAAAAGCTAATCCAATCAGATTTAAACTGAAATTGCCTACCTATATCAAAGCAACCCCTCTTCTATGGCTCCAGAGATTTGAAGGTGATTTTGGCCTGATCCTGATATCTGATATACTTCTAATCAATATTTTTTGAGTATCTATTTGATGCAGAGTTCAAACCCAGGCAATTAGGATTTGACAATAACACTCATACAGGGCCTGCTATGCAAAAATCTGTGGAGTCCAGTACAAAATGAAAAATTTCAGGATTCTGATCATATTCTCTCTATCCCATAGACCTACTGCACTAACTAAGCACAAACAGGCAAACAAATCCCTGCACAGGAACATTCCTGCTCAGTGCCTGGATTGGGATGAGTAAATGTCCCCCAGCTAGTCACACAGTGATCACACCAGGCATTGCCACTGCTGCCTGACCTTCTTGAAACCTCTCTGGTCTTGTGTCTGACCCCTCCTGGCACTCAGGTCTCCATCAGTTTGGAGGGCACTGGTGAAATACTAGTAGGCTCCAGTGCCATCATCACCTAAGGACAAGAGAAAGACGGGCAGGGCCCAAGGTACCAGTGAGAGGAAGCAGGAAGCTGAAAACTGTCTCAGGGATGCAGGGCAGAGGCAGGAGTTAGGACAGAATGTGAAGTAAGGCATAAAGCTCCTCTAAGCTCATATTACATTGTCCCAGCAGACTTCACTGACAAATCACATTAAAGTACTAAGAATTTCAAGACAGACACTTCAGAGGATTAAGCTCTAAGTTCAAGGCTCTTCTGAGTTCAGGGTCCTCCTATGCAACTTCCCTAGCACATGAGGTTGGCTCTGCTTCCTGGCCAAAGATATTGGTCCCCATGAACCTTTTATTCTAGATGGAGGTGACAGAAAATAAATGATGGGCATAATAATAGGAGAATAATAGGGTATGTCTCAAAGCGAGAAGTTGTAAGAATGAAAGAAAAAGCAGTGATAAGGAGTGTTGGGAGGGCAGCACGACATGGGATGGGTAAGGTGGGCCTCATTAAGAGGGTGAGATCTGAGCAAAGACTTTCTTTGGCTTGTAGTCAAAGAAAAACTGTTCCGACCAAGGGAACAGGCAGGGCAAAGGCCCTAAAGCACCTAATGTACTTGAAAAACAGTAAGGAGCCCGGTGTGACTGAAGCAGAGTAAGAAAAGGGACAGGCAATAGAAAATGTGAGGACATTGAAATAATGAAGCCCAAATCACGTAGGACCTTATAGGCTACTCTAAGAATGTTGATTTTTATTCTGCAGTTTAAGGTTTTGAACAGAGGAGTGAGGTGAGCTGACTAACTTCTTTATGCCTCACCTGGCTCTGTGTTTATAGGGGACCTTGAGGAGCTATCTATCCTCTGTCCAGACTGGGAGGTAACACTGGGAAGTGGGGAGACTGTAGGTGTACATTAAAGGTGAAGCCAAGAGCTTTGTCTGAAAGGGAGAAGTTAAGTAATTTCTGAGTTAATGGTCTGAGCTCATGGAAAGATGAACTTACCAGTTACAGATAGGGAGGTGGCAGGCTATACAAATTTGGGGGCAGGGTAAAATTGAGACTTAGTTTTAAATCTGTCAAGACACATGCTCATGAAGTATCTAAGCAGAGAGTGTAGATTAAACCATCAAAGTGTCTGTCTGATTTAAGTATTTGGAAATCAGATGAAGGATTTGAGCTAGAATCATATAAAATGTTCATTCCCTACCACTGAGTCCCTTGGTTCTTCCCGCTCTGCATGCCCATTTCCTCACAACAGCATACCATCTCTTACTCTCAAAAGCCACAACTTAACCCATATTTCATGTGCAGGATAGATACAGTCTTACCTCCATTTTTCCTTCCTCTCACCATGTATTTTCTCCTCTTTCCTTCCTTCTTCATATTTTTTACTTCCTTTCTCATCTCATTCCTTCAACAAATGTGTACTGGCTGCTACTGAAGGCCTCAGTATAACCTCAAGGCTAAGAACATGATCTCTAGAGCCAGACTGTTTGATGTCTGAGTGTGGGTCCTCACATACCATTTGGGTGCTGTAGGCAGGTCATCAACCACCTCTTGGAGTTACATGAGATAAAATAGCAGTGTCGTCATGATGAAACCTTGAAGGTTTGCTATCATAGTGAAATGAGCTCATCTACGAAGGGCTTAGCACACACACACAACAAAACAAGCGCTGTGAAAGATCACTGTTTTGTTATTCCCTTCATTCCTACTGGCCACCTACTGACCAGGTTACCTCGCATCGTAGTTATTTGTCAACATTTAATTATCTGAAGGTGCTGGAAACCAGAAACCATGTCTTGCTTTCATTTGAATAACTATAACAACCCATTTATGTAACTGGAGAAACAGTGATGAGCAAGATAGGCATATTCCTACTGTGAGGAGCTTACAGTCCTGGATAAAGGTATTTCAATAAGTTATTAATGTCAGAACTAAGAACTCTCAAGGAAACACAGTATGCTGTGAAGGCTCATAGTAATGGGCTTCAGAGGAAGAGTGCTCCCCATGGAGAGTAATATTTAAGCTGAAATGAGTAGGATTTGGCAAGGTACATAGGAAAATAAAAGCAGAGGCGGATTACAGAGAAGTTCATCCAGGAAGATAGAGAAGAACCAAGTCCAGCATAGGAGGGAAAAGATAGCATACTAGGAAAACAAAAATGCCATGTAGAAGCCAGGCAAGAAAAGTGTTTAAGACTTCTTAATGTGTTTATACTACACCTTAAAAGCAGGAGGAAGCCAATAAATAATTCAAATAATAAATAAAAGATCATGTTTAAAACATATAAGGATCATTCTATTCCCTGTTCATTTTGTAAATAAAAGAGACAGAAGACATGCAAGATTGGAGGTGAGGCTAGGATAAGAGGTCATGTGGATCATCTACTCAGTAGAATTAGGCAGCTAAGATAGTTACAGCTAGAATGAAAAAGAATAGATTAGGGAGAACTGTAAGCAGAAAGTAGGAATTCTTGATTGGATATGATTGTTGAGGAAAACTGAAGATTACATCTGAGTTTCTTTTGTTCATGCTGTGTATTGAAATGAGGAACAGAGAGGAAGGTTCGGGAGGCAATGGTGAGTTTGGAGGATACTTTGAGATCCATTACTTCCAAGTGGTAACTTCCGGTAGGTAACTAGTATGAAACCCTAATAATGCACAGTGCTGTCTCATGGGTCATATTATCTGATTCCCACTATGATGGGAAGTTGGACACAGGTAACATTTTAGGAGCAACAGTGAGATTTACTTACATCAGTTACCACCCATGCTCACACAGAAAGTTAGGGAGAAATGGAAATATGTGACCCAAATATATACTTTTCTGGGTATATATCCAAAAGAAGCAAAATATGCACCATTAAGATGGCTGCATGTCCATGTTCATTGCAGTTTTATTCACAACAGCCAATATTAGGAAACAATCTAAGTGTCCCTTGACAGATTAATAAAGAAATTGTGGCATACACACACAATGGAATATGGAATATTAAGACAACAAAAGAAGACCAGCCATTTGCAAATCATGGATGAACTTGGACAATATGCTAAGTGAAATAAACCAGGCACAGAAAAGCAAATACCACATGATCTCACTTATGTGGAATACACCCCCCCCACACACACAAATGTATACATGAGAACAGAAGAATGGTAGGCACTGAGGCAGAAGTGGGGGCAGGTGGAAAGATGATGTTCAAAGGAGACATGGTTACTATTTTGTGGGATGAATGAGTTTAGAAATCTAATGTGCAAATGAGGAGTATATTAATAATATTGTATGATATACTGGAAATTTGCTAACGGAGTAGATTTTTTTTTTTTTGGTACCAGGATTGAACTCAGGGTCCCTCAACTACTGAGCCACATCACAAGCCCTAGTTTGTATTTTATTTAGAGACAGGGTCTCACTGAGTTGCTTGGTGCCTTGCTGTTGCCGAGGCTGGCTTTGAACTCATGATCCCCCTGCCTCAGCCTCCTGAGCCACTGGGGTTACAGGCACGTGCCACCAGGCCAGACTAAAGCAATAGATTTTAGATACTCTTACCACACACTTACTGATGTAATTATGTGAGGAAATTGATATGTATATTTGTTTGCAATCATTTCACTATGTGTGCTTAAATCAAAACAACATATTGCATATCTTAAATATGTGCAATAAATATAGTGTTTTATAAGAAAGAAAAGACAAAAAGACAGAGACAGAAAGAAAAGAGAGCAAGAGAGACAGAGACAGAAGGATAGAGAGAAAGATATAGGAGAGAGGAAAAGAGGGATAAGAAAAGAAATTTTGCTCCATTATTTCCTGTCCAGGGTTCTCAGTACTCTTTGCATAACATCTCATTACCTGGTCATAAGCACGACACAGAAGTTTGCCGAATGCCCTAATTTTAATTATTTGTATAGAATATGATAGACTATTCTACTATATGTATTATACAAGGTTGTTTGGAGACATTGAAGGATGAAGTGAACAGACCATGAAAAATGAGAAAAATCATAAAGGATCTGAAAATAAAACTCCACTTCATTGAAAAGGCACCTCTATCATTCAGTTTTAAGTGCATTTAATTCTTTATTTTAAGAATGTGTGTTAGTGCCAAACCATCTAAAATTGTACCTTGTTTTTCTTGTTGTAGATGGAATCTGCTTTCAAAGGTGCTGATTACAAATTAATCAACAATTTGTAGGAATAATTTATGAGAGATGGCCAAAGAGATGGAGAAATAATATTTCCTGAATGGCTGCCCCAGTATCATCACAGAAATGACATCTCCTATAAGGTTATCATAAGGAACACATTTACAGAATAAATGATAAACAAGATTAAATGAAATAGCAGTAAGGGAAATGAAGGAGGGGAAGGACTATGACATGAGAGAAAGAAAAATGTTCAGAGAAAAGTGAAAAATTATAAATGGTTGCACATAAAAATTGCAGGTTAGGACTGAGGAAGTATTTGAATTTAGAGAAACAAGATTGAAAAATGGATGGAGAAATAAATCCCATGCAAGGACAGAAGAGAACTGTGAAATTAAAAGTGTCAGTCTGACTTCCTTCTGGAAGAATTTGGACCCTCCAAGACCCCACAGACAAATTTCACTTGAAAGGGACACAACAAGGTTGGCAAGAAAACTCCCCAGCTTTCTGTCATCTCCCTCGTCAGATCTTCCCAACTCCACTAATTCTATGTTTAAAAGATTCCTTTCTCTTCTTAGATAGAGAGTTCAAACTCTGTGTTGACTTGAAAGGAAATCTCTTGTTTTACCAAATCTGGATTAATTTAAGGCTTAATGACTAGAAGATAGATTTGCAAATTAAATGGAGAAATCTCAATCTTATCACCACTACTAACTGCATGTTCGTGATGAACTTGTAAAATAGATCCTTGACAGCTCTAGGAAAAACAGAAGATCTTATAGCCAGCAGTCCCTGGCACTAGCTAACGATGGGTGCCCTGGAGATGCTATCATCATCCTCTCCAAAAGAAGGAACAAGATGTTCTCCAACCTCTGAAAATATTGTCCGTATTCTGAGCTCTGGTTACCAGTCACTGTTCTTTGTGAGGATATAGACATGGTGGAAGTTCATACAACACAGGAAAAAGACAAGAAGAGATGATTTTATCTGTGACTGAAAAACTAGCTCTAAGTAGCTCCCTGATTTAACATGGATAGAACACACAATGATTTGCAAACAAATTGCAAATGCAAGGGGGATATTAGCATCGCCCAAAGTCTTGCCACTTTAGAGTGGTTTTCAAACTGAAGTGTGCATCAGAATCACGTGGAGGGTTTCTTAAGACAATATCCTGGGCCCTGACCCAGCATGTCTAGGGTGAGACCTGGACATTTGTTCCTAACATACTCCTGGATCATGCTGATGCTGCTGGCTGGGGACTACAGTTTGATAACCAGTTGCTCTGAATCACAGTGATGAGTGGCAGGGCCAGGACTGAAACCAGGGTGACCTCACAGCTAGCACAGAGGTCTCTCTGTAGCTGTGTGCCCCCTGCCCCTACATGCTCCATGCTGGGTACACTCATCAATCTATGTGCTTACTTGTTCCAGCATTTCCTTGTTTGAATTAATTAAGCTATTATTCAACAGGACAGAGGAGGCCCACTGACCTCTTGCCAATTCTACTTACCTGGTGTTTAGCATTATAGTGTTAAAACAAACCACACATACACACATAAACACAACCCCCACATGCCTACACACATCCCATTTGAGCTCTACAGACAGATTACTCTTAAATTGCCTGACCTGGAGGGTAGTAAGATTTGCAAGTGCAGAAGACAGTTATTAAATGCTCTTGATCTACCCACCAAAGCTCAGACCCAGGGACACATGGGCATCACAACTGTTGTCACACATCATTCCTACAATGCAACCAGGAAGCAAATTATCCCATCTGCATGTCACCCCTGCATCTCCTCTTCCATGTTATAGTTCCATCTAATCTCTGCTTTCTGCCCTCCCCAATTCTTAGGTTTTTCTATTCAAAGAAAATTGCTTTTGAGTTTACTTCCTCTTCCAACAGCATTTTGGAACTTGCCCTTTGGAGTCACAGGCTACCATTTGAGTAACAAAAGTAATGACAGGAAGAGTGGTAGCCAGCCCCCTGCCATACCTGTCTCCCAGGAGATGTATGCAGGTTATAGGGGAGGATCAGAGAGAAACAATATCACATCACCCCCTGGGGAGCTCACAGAAAAGACTCCCTAGAGAAACTGGCCTCAGCTTCATTTCTCTTACTGCTGATACCACACAGAAGAGAAAAAAAAAAAAAAAAATACAGAGGTAAATCTAGACTATTCAAGCTGCTCTGATTTCATCTCTTCCAGGAAGCTTTCTCAGAGTACCACAACTCATGGCTCTCTCATTTGAGTTCCTAATGAACATTGACAGAGCTGCCTACAGTTGACCAATTGCCAAACCCTGGGTAAAGCAATTTGCTTGTACTATGTCGTTATGAACACTTGCAAATATCTCCAGCAGAAAAGTACTGTTTTTCCACATTTCATTTATGAGGAAATTAAGACGACTATGTTTAGTAGTCTGTCCAAAGTTACATCTAATCAGGGTCAGAGCTAATATTTCAACCCTGCCAGGCAGATGCCAGACTTCACACTTGTGCTGGTGTGATTTCTTCTTTTCTGTGGCACAGACAGCCTCAGCCAATCACATGGCACTTTCACAGTTTTTGTTTGACAGATTTGAGATGAATATCTTGTGAGCAAATGAATGTCAATCCAACACAGTCATATGTAGCACCAATTGGGTTTCTAGCCGGCTGTGTGCAAGGATCTACTATGATAAGGTGGGAGGTGGCAAGAGAAAACCATGGAATTTGGTCCCTACCAAAGGGAAATTTATATATGTAAGAAAGCTGAGGAGAATTGGACAGTAGAACATATGGTAAAGCGGCCAAATGTGTGAAAAGCAAACTATAAAATATGTGTTTTAGCTAAAATCGAGAACTAAAAGAAGAGGCTAAGTAGGCTAAATAGTATAAAGGAACAGCTTCCAAAATCAGCAGCAGAGCTGTCCTCAGCTCAAATGGTGACAGACTGGCCACCCAATGTCCTGAGGACTTAGTCATGTATCCTTTGCATTGGGGGTATTTATAATGCCCTCTCATTTTAATTTTTATTTAGAAGTTAATTACTGTCACTGTCAGCTCTTTTATCTCAACAACATTTCAGAGAAATGTATTCAGGCATTATGTGACTTGTAAGTAAGATTAACAAGAAAGTTCAGAGAAGTGTAATAATCAAGGGATTTGGCTGTTAATAAAGAACTTAATGAAAAACAAATGAGTTAACACCACATAGAATTTGAATTTGGCTAAAGCAAATTCTAGAATTGCATACAGTACACTTCCTTAAGCATATGTCATTGTCGACCTAGAATCAAAATTAAAGACCAACGACCACATTCATGTGCAAATGCACAAAAAGAATAGCCAGCTCTAAGCATTATTTTAGACTCAAAGGCCATAGCTTTGCCCTGTATTATCTAAATCTTTAAATAAACATGAATATGCTTTCAGGTGGGCTTCCCTGGATGCATTCTCAGCACTATGTCCACGCGCACACACACATTCACACACACACTACTGATGAGCTGATCGAGTGCATTACTCCCGCTTTACAGATGGCTAAAGGGATTAAGCAAATATCGTTGCTGCAGCACGAGGCTGAGCCTTTGTATTCATTTATAAAGTTAGGGAAGTCACTGAAGAGAAAGAGAAATCATGCAACTGGAATGGAGAAGAAAAGCTCCAATTATAGTTCCAGAATTGGCTGCCACCTTTAGTGTTAACAGAGTGTGCATGTTTCTCAGAAGTGACACCTGCATTGTCTATTGGGAAACATTTAATCCCTGAAGCTGTATTAAGGAGTCTGGTGAGCGCACAACTGAATAGAAATGATGTCAGTTCCTTCTGTGATAGGAGAAGCTGCACTAATTTAAGTAGGAGCAGATCAGAGGGTTCTGTGGCCTCCTCTTAATGTGATTCCACTTGCAGGATACCACTGTGCCCCTGCAGAATACCTGGAAATTGCATAAACATACGACCATTTGAATGTAGATGTACTTCTGTTGTTTTCACTGCCCTCAGTATATGTCAATATGCATCATTTGATTAGCTGTGTCTCTCCTGTTAAAAGGAAAGGCATTTTGTTTTATTTAACATAATATGGCCCATCATTAATACATGATCTGCATGTGGTTTGTGGAATGAATGGCAGTATATTTACCAAAGCATCTCTTTTCATTTCTAATTACAGGGTCACTTCTCCAACAGTGTTACCCATCAACACCAGAGCTGAGAATCAGAGGAAATAGAAGTCTCCTCCACAGTCAGAATGGAGGAAAGAGTGAGGCCCATGAATTTGAAATCTGTACTTTATGCAAAGGAAAAATACTCATGAGTGTTCACATATCATCTGCCTTTCTATCCTTATTTTTGTCTCCAGTAATTGTCACAGTATCGGGAACACAGTTAGTGCTCAGTACATGTGTGTTGTACCAAGAAAGCATTCTGTTGCATGTTGAAAGTTTCCAATTGAAAATATGTGAATGTCTTTAATTCTTGGACATTTAAAAGTCAGTTTTGGTTATCTCACAAAGCTGCTCATGGCAGTAGTTGATTCTCTCATGATTCCTGGAAAATGACATGTTATTGTCTTATTTCCAGGCAGCATCGCTGACTAGTCCCAATCAATAGGGGATCGGGGTTGCTCAGCCAGCTGCTCTGCTCAGTTTGCTATGAGAGCATCAAGTCAAGACAGATACAGATGCTAACAGGGCTCCGACACCTTTTCAGATAACTGGCTTCATCTGACTGCCTGTTTATGTGGAGAGCAGATTATCAGCCATGTGCAAATGCAAGGGAACTGATGTGATCTCTGTGATGTTTTACACTATAGGCAGAGCCAGCTTTCTATGCACAACATTCACTCAGCGAGGCAGGAAATATAATTACGCTTTCATGGATACTCCCACAGTACCCAGCACATTCAATCATTACAAAAAAAAAAAAAAAAA